>LPNX010536422.1:121330-137818 GCA_001517045.1 Pseudotsuga menziesii
TTTGAAATGATTATGTTCATATGAGTCACCTTTCTGTTTCAATAATTGAATTTCATGTGTTGTGATTTTGTCTGGTGTGTCTGGTGTATGGTCATCTTAATCCGTTGCTATATTCTCACGATTAATGTGAAGTTATACTTAAGTACTATATGCAGAACCTGGTTCATATTTTTCATAAATTCATACTTGTAGCTTTGTCTTATCAGTCTTGATTGTGATATATATACTACTACTCAGTATTTGCTTTCAAATCTAGCTTGATTTCTGGAGTAAATCTACCTGCCACCAAATTCCATAGATTCATTTTCCAGTTATCCATTAAACCAATTTAATATTTCTCTAAGCTTGACCCTAGCAGTCGAGGTTCAACTTTAGGGATAACAGGTAGGAAATGGTGAAGTTCAACCTAGTACCCAAATCTGCAAACAACCCCTTCCAAAAATTGGAAGTGAACTTGACATCTATGTCAAAGACTATTTCCTTAGGAAATCCATGCAATTTGAAAATATCCTTCATGAATATTTTTGCAATGTCATTAGTCTTATGTGTAGAATTAACCGGTATAAAATTTGCTTCCTTTTTCAACTTGTCCACCACAACCATCATGGAATCATGTTGTTGCCAAGTCATTAGTAATCCTGTAATAAAATCCATGGAAATAACTTCCCATTTCCATTCTGGAACTGGAAAAGGCTGCAACAAACCTGCTAGGTGTTGATGCTCAACCTTCACCTACTAACATTTCATGCACCTTGAAATATACTTGGCCATGTTCTTTTTCATTCGTGGCCAAAAATATTGCTTTCTAGTTGTATCAATTGTATTATGATATCTTGGGTGACCAAAATATGGAGCTTAATGGATCTCATCCATAACAACTCTCCTCAACTCTACTAATTTGGAATATAGACTCTGTTCTTATAGGTAAGAATTCCATATTCTTCATATTTATATCCCTCATACTTCTTTTCAAGGATTTGTTGTTGCAACTAGTCCTTGACATGTGCATACGATTCATCTTCGGAAACATGATTAACAATCCGTTGTCTCAAATATGATTGGAAAATACTAAGAGATGCCACATGCATTTTCTGCAGCTTCCTGCTGAGTGCATCATCTACCTTATTCTATTTTTTTATGTGTTTGATTTCAAAATCAAACTCACATAAAAAATCCACCTATCTTGCTTTCCTAGTATTTAGAGTAGGTTGATCAAACAAATACTTCAGACCATAATGGGCTATCCTTAGCTCAAATATTCTACCCATCAAGTAATGCCTCCACATCTTGAGAGCATGTACTATGGCTGCAAGTTATAGATTATGAGTGGCATAGTTCTTCTCACGCTCCTTCAACTTTCTTGACTCATAACATATCATGTGGTTGTGTTGCATAAGGACTCCTCCAAGCCCTTGACCGCATGCATCAGTACACACCACAAAATATTTTTTTGGGTCGGCAATCTTTAGGACTAGTGCACGTGTGAGAAGATTCTTCAACTACTAGAAGCTTTCTTCACACCTTGATGTCCATTCAAGATTTATTCCCTTGTTTTGCAAAGAAGTGACTAGATGTGCAACCTTGGAGAATCCTTCAATGAATATCCTGTAGTATCCTACAAGTCCCATAAAATATCTTATATATATCACATTTCTTGGAGTAGGCCAATTCATAATGGCCTCAATCTTCTCAGAGTCTATAGATATGCCCTCATCTGAGATAATGTGACCCAAATAATGAATCTTATCCTTATAGAAGTCCCACTTTCTCAACTTTGCGTACAACTTATGCTCCCTGAGCAATTGCAATGTTAATATCAGATGCTCTTCATGCTCTTCCTCATTCTTAGAATAAATAAGGATGTCACCAAGGAAATAAGAACAAACTTGTCCAAATACCTACTGAAGAAACTATTCATAAGGCACATAAATGTAGTTGGTGCATTTGTGAGACCATATCGTACCATTACAAACTCATAATGTCCATACCTTGTTTTGAAGGTTGTCTTATGAATGTCTTCATCCTTGATTCTTACCCGATGGTAACCAGACCTTAATTCAATCTTGGAAAATACCTTTGCTCCTCTCATTTGATCAAATAGGTCATCAATCCTACGAAAAGGGTATTTATTATTCACCATAACCTTGTTCAACTATCTGTAAACAATATACAAACTAAGTGTACCATCTTTCTTCTTCACAAACAGAACTGGCGCTCCCCAAGGAGACACACTCGACATGATATACTTCTTCTCTAACAACTCTTGCAGTTGCATCTTCAGCTCTAGCATTTCTGGTTTACTCATCCTATATGGTGTCTTGGACACTGGTGTTGCTCCCAGAACAAGTTCAATCGTGAAATCAATGTCCCTATTTGGAGGAAGCGCTGGAATCTCATCAGGAAAAACATCCCTAAATTCTTGCAATATAGGATAGTCCTCCAACCTAATAGTTTCATTCTCCATTGCTTCCAAAACATGAGTTGCATACACTCTGCAACCTTTCCTATAACATTTCTTCAACTGCATTGTTGAAACATGCCTAACCAAAATCACCTTTGGAACACCTCTTACAAATCTTGGGTTCCCTTCTTCATCCATGCATTTAAAATGCTTATTGTAACAGTCAAGCTTTACTCTATGAGATTCTAACCAATCCATTCCAATGAGAACATCATAGGAACCAAGTGGTAGAACATTCAAATCTACATAAGTGACCAATCCATTCATAACCAATGGACATTTCTCTACCACTTCACTAACCTTTCTCTTAGTTCTAGTGGTTAGCTAAACTAACCAAGATTTTCTATGCTTTACTTTCTTAAAAACACATATCTCCACTACTCTAGGAGTAATGTAACTATGAGTAGAACTGGGGTCAATCAAAATAGAAATATATTTCTCAACAATATTACCTACAACTTCAACCATAGTTAACTAGTGATCTTCCTGGTGGTCCTCCATTGCTGCATAAATCCTAGGGACAACCCTTGATACTTGAACCACTATTTTTTCCTCTTGAATGTTGTAAGTTGGCCTTGAATTCTCATTCTCAAGTTTGACAATTTCTGCTCATGTGGGGTCCTCCACATTTCCAACATTGGAGTGGTTCTCTTTTCTATTGTGGTTCTCTGGGATTTTATTCCACCACTCTGGCTGGTTGCTTCTCAACTTGGGATGGTTGCTTCTGTTGATTCCTGAAGTTATAAGGTTTTAAACCTTTCTTCCTTTGGTCAGCCTCTTCTCATTATTTTTTTCCTTCCATGTCTTATGATAATCAGGTTTTTCTTTTCTTTGTTCATAGCCATACTTATCTTTCCCTATTACTTCTTCTAGAGTTCTAGGCTCATAAAAATGAATTTTGTCTTTGTAAGACTGAGGCAATCCATTCATGACACGCTGGATTTTCACTTTTTCATCTTTGATGTTCTTGACATACCTCAACAACTCCAATAAATTGTTTGCATACTCTTCCATGGTCTGTTGTCCCAATCTTAGCTCATGAAATTCTTTGATCTTATCATCATAGTACCTATCAGAGAGGTGCTTCTGCTTGAAATACTTCTGGAACTATTTCCACACAATACTCCTTTCATTAATCTTTTTCACTTACCTAATGTGCTCCCACCATATGGATGCTCTTCCAGTCAAATTGAAGACAGCCACCTTAGCCTTCATATTTCTAGAGTAACCTTGGACTTGGAAATATTTTCTCATCCCAAGAACCCAAGCTTCAGCTTCTTCACCATTCTTTATCTCACCATTGAAGGTAGACATCATTTTCTTCTTAAACTCATCACATGAATGGTTCTGGTAACGCCTCTTCCTCTCATTCTTGTGAGAAGAAGAACTTGAAACACTAATGGATCCTTCAAAGACAGATGACCCACTAGGATATCTCTTCCTTCTTCTAGTACTACTCTTACTACCTTCCAGTATTACTGTTTAGTCCCCATAGTTCATTCGCCTCTAGATGTCTGTCAAAATTCACAACATGGATGCATTTAGATAATTCTGCTCCTCCTGAGCCTTAACCAATATTTCATTATCTTCCCTGTAGCTTTGCATCTCCACCCTTAGGCTTCTCATGTTGGCTGCGAAATCTAGGGGATTCTCTTGAAATCTTCTCCCATTTGACTATGTCTCAGCATTCCCCACACGGATATTTTCTCCCTTAACATCTTCATGATGTTCATAGGGATCTATTGGCCGGTTTTTATGACCTGGGCCAATAAGGAGGTTTTTCCCACACAATCAGCTTAAAGCAGCATCCGGTGTGTTTGGAATAACAAAAACTCGTAGGTTATGGTCCTGCTACCAGCTGATTTTTCTCTTAAGGACAAATTAAAATCAGCAAAATCTAACCTATTCTAATGTTATTTCTACCTAAATGAATCCTATAATTAATTTCTGCTATCTAAATTGTCTTATATTTTCTTTCTTAAGGAAAGACTCCAATTTTTTAAGAGTTTTCTGAATATAAAAACTGTTGAAATTATGCTAAAATTACACAAATCAATTTAACAGCTGTTAACTGAAATATACTAAAATAAAACTTAATTTGAACAATCTTAACGATCCTATCTATCCTATCTATCCTATATATCCTATCTCAGTTGAGAGCGTTTCTAAATACTAGATTAATTATTAATTAATATGAGATGAACAGAAAGACAAAGTGTACAATTTAAATAGAAACATTTAAGTCATACATAATAAGTCACTCTGTTGTACAATATCTGAACAGAAAAACTGAAAACAAACAATTATTTTAGTTTTCTGAAATTAACTACTAATTAATAATCAACATAGCTATTTGAATCAAAAGATGATGTCTAATATAAAATCACTGTAAAAATACAAATGATAATTTTAACAGATAGAAGTGTATATCCTTATAACTTAAATTTATAGTAAAAATACTAATAAATACAGTCATAACGATATATTTATTCAAATGCAATATTGAGCTGACAAAGTGAAAATGATAATTAAACACAAGTATAACAAAGCATATTGTAATTAATATTAATATAGAAGATAAGATCCTGAAATATAGAATATATCCAAAACAATAATACCAGTAATGATATCAGTCTGTAGATGTCCAGTTGCATCTCACATCCAAAGATTCAACTTCAGTAATGAAACAACACCAGCAACAAAATATATTTCAAGTATGTGTTCTTCAAACACTCCATCCCCTTTTTCCTAAAAACTTCTAACTTATATAATACTATCAACCTTTTGATTCCAGTTTTTCCATTAATGCCACACGCAAAATTATAGGATTCCTATAACCATCAAAGAGAAATGAATCTCTTTTATCAGACACCTGTCACTATGACAAAAAAACGACTAGCCTGAATAGTTGCTGATTTAAAGGTACTTGACAGATTCGTGATCATTGTTGAAATCCCAGTCGTCCAAAAATAGCCACGTCTTCCAACCAACATATTGAAATCGTCCTGTAACTGTGGAGAAGAATGATGACATATCCACCTGCGTTTAAACAAACAAAGCATCTCATTAAGCATCAATCAGAATAGTTATAACAAAATAAACTAAAATTTAAATGTATGCCTGTAAAATCTATGATTTTGCAGGCATGCATAACAAAATATTTTATTACCTGTTCGACAGCGAATCAACCCATGGGAATAATCATCAAGTTTTACTTTGAAGATCAACTACTCTCCTAGCTTCAGCTAATTTACCTTTAAGCTTGATAATCTTCAACTTTTGTTTTTCAATTTGTTCAAGTAGAAGCTGATTTGTACCTATTATTGACCTTTTGGCCCTTTTATACTGGTTCTTTTTGTTATTCATTTCTTTCCACTTGCTAATCCAACTCAACAACTCATCTCTGAATGTCCTATTTTCTTCTTCTATCAATGCTGCATTAGATTGACATAGTTCTAGTTCAACTTTTAATTCCGTAATCTTGGTTTGGTATGCCTTGTCCAGAACTCGCTAAAGGGTTTCTTCTTCATTTTTGCGACTTGAATTAGCTGACTGAGGAGGAGTAGGGTTGACAATTTTTTGATCAGATGACTGAGGATTAATAAAAGACGGTTCAGGGTCTGAAATACAAGTGTCCATACATGATGGAGCGATCTCGGCCTTACCAAGTTCTGTCACGTTTTCAACTAATCTTGTATTATTATCCTTTATTAGACTGGATTTATTTAAATGAGTAGTGACATGTATTGATGATGGGTTATCGTCTTCAATATGGACGACTGCAGGCTGAGTGTCCTGTCGATTAGCCATAGGAATCGAAATTGTAGGAACATGGTTCATAATTCTAGTAACCCTCCTTGAGAACACAATATTTTCTGACTCAAACCCTCCTTTATCGCAACATACCTGAGCGAGATGATCTAGCTTACGCATAGACTCCATTCTATGTTCAAAAGGATTATTTGACTCGGATAGATTTTTACAATGAACAGTGTTAATACCTTTGTTTTCGATTAACCCTTCCTCTGTTTTTGCAGGAGTACTATGATATCTATCCGATGGGGGCCGGTTCAAGACTTTTTTAGAGCAACGTGGAACTATATTATCAACATCTTCATTATTGATACCAACGTTTACTGGTAGATTGAATTCTTCAAGCCTTTTACCTTCTAACCCAGTCTCAGGAACATTATTGACTTCAGGATTCATAGCCTTTCATTTCCTGCGGGTTTTTGGAGAGGGGTTCGGCCAATATTGGGTCGACCCCAAATCACACTCAGTTAAAAATTCATCCCATGTCTTGCCATTTAAAGACAATTGATGTTGCACTATAATTTTGACTAATCCGTGGTGAAAAAGACTTCTATCAGGGTTATTAAAACTTCGAACTGCCTGTGACATCTTCTTCAAACTTTGCCACAGATAAAATGGTAGATTAAACCTATAGCCTTGTAATGCTAATAGGAGTCTTAAGTGGTAATAGTGTAAATGAGAGAAATGTCCATCGCAGGACACATACCTTACCAGAATTTCATAGAAATATCGCCACTCAGGCTTCATGAACTTGACAGGGACCCCTATCTTCAGTTTTGTATTATCTGGTAATGGCAGCAGCAAAGATAAACACTTTTTCTTATTAACCTTACTACCTTTGAACCAGCGTTTTCCAACTTGTAGGAGCTTTGTCGCTTCTGTGATTTTGTCTTCATTAACAATGAACTTAAACCTAGCTATCTGTACAACGTTGTCTTTTAAATTCATGGCAAATAGTTTGGTCACCTCTGCGTGATGGCCGTCAAAACACTTAAAGAATTTCCCACACCCAATTTTCTCAAATTGCAAGAAGACCTTCTCATATGCTTCTATGAGTTCTGAACCTGAGATTTCGAAACGGTTCAACAGAGCCATAACCTTCTCAGCAGTACCCTAGTTTCGGAATGGATTGAATGGTGATGTGAAGAGGGAGGGAATAGGTATCCAAGTGTATGACATGATGTGAAAACTTCACATGCTTTGAATCTGACAGATATGAGATCTCTGGACTTGGCCATTTTTAGCCGAACCTAGCAATGATGAGTGCTACAGCCAACGTTTTATTATGATACATGCATAATCCATGACTTAGCCATGACTATCAGTGAAATTGAACCAAATCGACATACCATGGATCTTGTGATTGACGGATCATAAATTCAAACATTGATTATAGACAGTGGTCAATAATGAACTCATACATCGTAATGAAATGGAATGAATATCAACATTAAATCCTGTTAATATGATGCATCAATATATTCACAGCTGTCAGTTTATCATGAAGTGCAAGCCACATCTCTATGCCAACTTAGTGATCCAAGTGACAAGCGTTATCAATTTGACACATGGTTCTCGTAAACTCTGTCAATTAATGGTCTTCTCTAATTTTAGCATGAAAGGTGGTAGCATTCAAGGCGATATAGTAACAAAATCATATACCCTAATGTTTAGCATGACAACTAGCAAATGGCTTGATTTAATATCTATTTCATGTATTTCATAGATTTAGTTTTAAATCTTTCAAAAGTCCTATTGATTAATATCCGAAATTAAATTTGATAGGATATTAAGTGATAAAACTATAATATATGAAAATTCCTATATGATAATCATTTATTCACTAACTATATATACAATATTTACAAAGTCATGTTAAGGCATTTTATGAAAAATAAGTTACCTTTAGTTCTAGGAAATTAGAACTCGTAATACCTCATCCATATCCAGCTTTTAAATAAACACAAGATGTGTTTTTATTGATTTTCTCTTGGCATACTATCCTTTCGAGTTTCTTAAATCATATATAATCATATAAATTTAACTTAATGATCGAATTGATTATATGAAAATTTATGAACCTGACTTTTTAAACTGACAGCTGCTAATTGCCAAGTTTATAAACATGTTTTCATCAATCTCTTAACATGTCATTTTACTCTTCTTTGATTGAGAGTACCTTCAGAATCGAAGATTCTGAAGGTGCTCTTTTATAATTTTAAATTGGTAAATCATAGACAGAGCTGATCTCCCTTCATCTTATGAGAAATGAAGGGGTTGTTGCTGGCTGCCAACAAATGGCGACAACCTGGGAGAACTAGTTATCTCTGCTCATACAAAATGATAAAAACGAAATCTTAAAACCTGTTAAAAAACAATAAAAAATTATTTATCTACATAAACCATTATTTATTAATACTCATAAGTATAACTCAGAAATATTCCATCTTTTGAAACATAAATTTGATTAGGGAGAAACTTAAAATATCTTGGTCGAAACAAAGTACTTCATAGTAAGGATAACCTATACCATCAGCATAGAGTATAGAAATCTACTTCTCTGAAATATTTCCGGAATCTGTTCCGTAACATAATAATTTTATTTTGTTTCCTTTCCTTTTCTTTTAAAACAATAATTCTGCCTGAAGACTACTATCTGGGTATGGTATCCCAATGTGATAGTATCATTCACGAGAGCTGGCTGAAATAAGCAAGCCGGCTCGTGATGAGACCTCCTATTCTTCAGTCAAAAGTTATGTTTTTATTTCAATTTCATCTTTTAAATTTTATAAAATGAGAGATCATTACCCAGCATGGTGACCAAACGGTAATGTCAGTCATTAATATCACCAGAAAATGAATTAGCTGGCTCGTGATGAGACCCCTTATCTTTTAGTTTTTAAACCAAAAGCCATTATTAGTTTCCTAATAATGTCATACTAGTGATATTTGTGATTTTGATCGGACTGGCTTATTACTAAGACCTTTCTTCTCTCATTTTAGCATTTTATTGATTGGAACAAATCCTAAATAGTTTTTAGATGGTAAATACTTTTCTAAGACTGATGGTAGAGGTTTGTAAGAGTTTTTCAAAAGTACAAGCTTCGAATAAGATATTAAATAAGATATCCCCACTTTTTATAAGGAAAATAACAAGATGATGAATAATCTGAGAAACACTTACAAATAAAAACACTGAAGGTCTTTTGCAGATTTTAAGAAAATTTGATCATCCTGAACAAATTTTAAAAGATTTCAGTCTAGTATCATAATTTTTCAGGCTTATGAGAAAACTGATTTTATTTATATACATTTATTTTTACAGCTGTTAACTAAAAATTACTGATTGATTATATACAAAATTTAACAGTCTGAAATAGTTGACTTAACAGAACTAAAACTAAAAATAACAGAATGATGTTTGAAAGTTATAAAAGTTTTATGAATTTCTCATCATCCTTAATTTTCTGTATTAAAACTCAATTTATATACAAAAAATATAAATTAATTTATAAACAACAAACATAAGTTATGTACAAATATATAAATTTATTTACAAACAACAAACAAATTATATACATTCTAAAACAAAAAAATATTAACAGAAATATTTTTTCAAAATCAGTCCATTCACTGGGAATGTTTTGGACTAACCTTCGAGTGTTTGCAATCGAAAGGTACTTGGACCTATTTTCTCAGAAATAACAAAGGGACCTAACCACAATTTCTGAAACTTAATATGATCTCCCTTCTCCTCGTGAACTTTATCCCATTTTAAAACTAAGTCTCCCACCTGAAATTCTCAATTGGAACTGAAGGATTGGTCAAACCATGATTTCATGATCTGTTGATGTTTTGTAAAGTGTTGTTTTGACTTTTCTCTTTCTTCCTCCAGTTTTAGCAGTGTATTAATTCTCTTTTCCATTGCTGGACACTCTTCATCTTGGACAGACTGAGCTAACTGTAGTGAAGGTAAGAACAAATTAGGTGGTAAAATAGCTTCAGTTCCATATACTAAGAAGAATGGTGAGTTACCTATTGCAGCCTTAGGAGTTACTCTATCTACCCAAAGGACATTGACCAATACTGTATGCCAATTACAGTGATGAACTGAAATAGTTCTTTTGAGAATTTTCAATAAATTTTTGTTTGTTGATTCAGCTAGACCATTCCCATGAGGATGATAGTTAGCTGAATATCTGATTCTTATTCCCTTCTCTAAAGCAAACTGAGTTAACTCGATTGATGAAAAATATGAAGCATTATAAAAAACGAGGGAATCGGGAATACCAAATCTTGTTATGATAAAGAATTCCAAAAATAATATAACCTGATTGGTATTTACAACTTTTAATGGTGCAGCTTCCGTCCAACGAGTAAAATAATCGGTCACAGTTATTATATATTTGTGTTGCATAGATGAGGAAGGATTTATTGGATCTACTATATCAATACCCATTGCTGAAAGGGTCTTTCAGCTGAAACAGGTTGTAAAGGAAAAGCAGGTCTTTTAACCCTTCTTGCAGCAAGTTGACATTCTCGACATTTTCTGACAAAGGTATAGGAATCTCGAAACAAGGTGGGCCAATAATAACCAGCCCTGAGAATTTTATGCACAGTGGTTTCTCCACCAAAATGACCTCCTGCTGGTACAGAATGTAATTCTTTCAGAATTACTTCTGTTTCGTCTTTATCTAGACATCGAAGGTATACTCTGTCTGAATTTCTCCGAAAGAGGATACTATCAATTAATAAATAAGGAGCAGACTTCAATCTAAGTGCTCTTTTCTTCTTTGGTTCCAAGTAATCAAGGGTAGCCCCTGTTTCCAAAAGTATCCGTATGTCTGTATACCAGGAATATTGAGGTGGTGGATAAAAATAAATTTCCCTGGTAAGTAAAGCCTCATCAATGACAGTTTCAGCTTTATCATCAGATAAGTGAGCAACTTTAGCAGCTAATTTACATAGCCCTTAGCCTTTGACTATCGTTGAGGGTTTAATTTCTAAGTTATATTCTTGAAGAGCTATCATCCAAGGTGCCCTCTTTTCACCTAAGTCTTTCTGTACTAACAAGTTTCTAACTGAGGAATAAGGGACGATTATTTTCGTTTTAGATTTTAGTAAGTATGGACGAAAATTTTTAACAGCTTTAAAAACGACAAAGGCTTGTTTTTCAACTTCATGGTAATTAAGTTCAACACCTTTGAAATTTGAACTCATGAAGGAGATTGGGACTTCATTATTCTGCTGATTTAATTGAGTTAAAACTGCTGCATATGCAATATCAGAAGCAAAAGTATACAATATGAAATCTTTATTAAAATCTGGGCTTAGAAGGCTAGGAACTTCTAAAATGGCTTCTAAAATTTTCTGAAATGATTCTTTTTTAGTTTGTCCCCAATTAAAAACAGCATCTTTCTTAATCATTTTCTGCAAAGGACGTATGATCTCGGAAAAACTGGGAATGAATCTCCTAACAAAATTTATTTTACCAAGAAATGACTGCATTGCTTTCTTGCCAGAAGGATAAGTTATCTTTGAAATGGCTTGGGTCCTTTCAGGATCAATCATGATTTCGTGCTTTGAAACTACGCAACCTAATAAGATACCTTCTGAAACAACAAATATTGTCTTTTTAGGATTTAAGGATATTCCAAATTTTCTGCATCGTTCAAATACTTTTATAAGATGATTAAGATGATCAGGTCGATGTTTAGAATATACAGTAACGTCATCCAAGTAGACAACAACTGAATGGTTGATTAGGCCTCTAAAAGCAATATCCATTTCCCATTGAAAGGTTGCTCCCGCATTGATTAACCCAAATGGAATCTTGCGGTAGGCATATGTTCCCCATGGAGTTCTAAAAGTATTTTTCAATTGATCATCTAGGGATACCAATATTTGGTTGTATCCTGAGAAACCATAAAGGAGAGATAGTATCTTAGACCCAGACACCTTTTGAAGAATTTGTTCCATGGGAGGAACAGGGTAATTATCCTTCTCAGAAGCCTTATTCAAATTTCTAAAATCTACACATAATCTAATATCCCCGTTTTTCTTCCTAACTGGAACTAAGTTTGCTACCCATTGAGTATGCCTGATGGGGAAAATGATCTTGGCAGCTAACAATTTATTTAATTCCTTTTTGATTGTTGGTTCTAATGACAGGTGATATTTCCTTAACTTATGTTGGAAAGGTTTTGACTCCTGTTTAATTGGAATTATATGTTGCATGACTTGTGTGTTGAAGGTTTTCAGGTCATCATATGTCCAAGCAAAGACAACTTTAAATTCTTTAAACAATTTCATGAAAGCTTTTTTTTCTACAGGGTTGCAATCTATTCCAAGATTTATAGTTTGGGGATTTAGTTCTGTTCCTAAATTGATGGTTTCATACCTCATTCGAGAGCTGTTAGTTTTACAATTAGGAACATAACTAAACTTATCCTGCATATCAAAGAACTTTTCTAATCTTAGTACTGCATTAGGGACTGGTTTTACCCGTTCAAAAGCTTTTTCAACTGAACAAAAATCATTTATTATCAAAAAATCCCACAGATTTTCGTCATGAGTGACTTCATCTATCGCTGAATCTTTAAAGGTATCCTCGTTCATCAGAAAATTCAGTACCTGCACATCATCATCAAATACACGTCAGTTAAAAATATTATCAGGTATAGAAGGCCTAAAAATCAATTCAACAGAGAAGAAGTCTGGTGTAAGATTTTCTGACGGAATTAACTTTGATGCTACATTTGCCAACAAATCTGCTTCTTGATTTTGACTTCTAGGAACAGAATTAATGTTAAATGCATCAAAATGTGAGATAAGGTTCCATACCTCTCTTTGATAACTCTATAAATGTTCAGATAAACAGTTAATGGAGTTACGAACCTGTCTGACAATGATCTCGGAGTCGTCGTATACAATTAACTCTTTGATGCCCAAATCAATTGCTTTTTTCAAACCTTGTATTAAAGATTCATATTCCACTGTATTGTTTGTACAATTAAATTCCATCCTACAAGATATGCATGTTTTATTTCCCTGAGGGTCCACCAGTAGGCAACCAGCTCCTGCTCCTTCTTTAGATTTCGCACCATCAAAATATAAAGTCCAGATAGAACTATGCACAACCACTTTACTTTCTATAATATTCATAATATTCAGATTATCTACATCATTAATGGTTTCCTTGAATGAAGAGTTAGGAGAAATAGATGTCACATTACAAATTTCAGATTGCTGTTTATTTTCAGATAAGGCAGAATTTTCAGCTTTAAAATCACCAAATCCTAATTCATACATGTAATTCCCCATAATACAATCTGAAAATAAAACAGGTTCGCTAGGATCATGCAGTTCTGTGACAGTATGTTTCATATATCTTTCTCTATTTATCTTTATCTGATTTGACTTTCCGTTCTTAGGTAACCACAATGTTGACCAATCAGTGGCAAAGAAACCGTTCAGCTGATGAGACCAATCCCTACTTAAGAACAACCCATATGCATCTGGAATATCAGCAATAACAATATCTATAATTTGATAAACCGAAGGGTTACAAGCAATCCTGACTAAGACATCTTTCATTCCCCTACAACCTTTACATTTGTCCTGTCCAATTGAGTTATTTGTGAATTAGATGGAACATATTTCCCATTCAATTTCTTGCATACTGATAAAGGCATCACATTGGAGGATGCTCCGGAATCTACCATGCAGTTATGAACATTCCTATTTAAAATTTCAAAGGTAAGTAAGAATGGAGGTGTGGTTGATTTAGAATTCTTACCTATCAGCGAAGCTTTGTCAGCCGTTGCTTTCCCTTTTTCAGTTGTTGTTGGATCATTATTAGAACTATTTGCAACAACATTTTGTTTTGCATTAGGAATAATTTAACTCACTGCGGGATTTATAACATGACTATTAGGCATTGGGTAGATTTGAAGGAGGTCATACATATTGATGTTTGCACGAGTCTTTTTTAAATCTTCAATGATATCATATTGTAAATCTAATTTAGGAGCATTTTGAATGGGCTGGGTAATTTTGGTTGATTGATTCTGCTTGCCGGATTGAGCTTGTTTATTAGGTTGTGAGTTATTAATGTCATTATTTGTAGTAGAACTTGACGAAGCACCGGGAGTATTAGCAAATGTTCTACTACGAGTATTATAGGCATGTTTTCCTGTAGGCGGACTTTTAGTCTCATGCTCTTTCACAAGACTGTCCCAGAAATGACCGTTAACTTGTTGAGGTTCTTCTGATTCTTCATCATTTTCTGATTCCTCTTCTTCTTCATTTTCAATTATTTCTTGACTAGAAGGAGTTTCAGACAAAGATAAAACAACTCGAATTGTATTAAAAATCTCTTCATTTGCTGCTATGTCAGGTGGTGTATTCTTATTGTTTGCATTCGGGTTTTGTCTATATTGATTTTTGAAATATCCCCTAGAAGGAGAAACTTTAGAATTTGTTTTCTTTAACCCTACAACTTCATTGGTTAATGTTCGAATAGCATTTTGCAGCTGTTCTATGTCAAATGCTTTGTCTTTTTCTGAATTGAGTTTTTTCGTCTTCCTACGAGGAAAAGAATTAGATTTCCCACTTCTATCTGGTTCATAGGACATAGAATCCTTCTCGCTTTAATGGCTTCCTCAAATGTTTCTATTAATGTTGTTTTTCCAGCTCTCTTCACGAACATCCTGGAATATTTAGGTAAGGCTGACGTATAATTTTCAATAATTATGTCTTTCGGAGGTTGAGAGGAAATTGGGATTTTATTTTTTAATGTAAGAAACCTTTGATTGAAATCTTTGATTCTTTCTTTAGGCTCCACTTTAATCCTAGATAACTCTAGGGCTAAAAGAGTGGGTGTTTTATCTTCCCCGAATTTATCTAGAAAGGCTTTATTAAATTCCCCCCAGTTTGTGATTGATCCCTGTACTAACGAAAAATACCAGGTAGAAGCTATTCCTTTGAATGTTAGAGGAAACAATTGACAAACTACATCTTCATGCTGAACGTTCAAGGTTTGAACAGCCAACATGAATTTGTCAACATGCACCTCTGTAGGTGCTTTGTAATCTAGGGTTAAAATTAAGGAGGCATTTATCTGAGTGTTTAGGCAAAGGATGATGTATACCACGAACTGCTACAGCAACTGTTCTTAACCAAGGGAGTTGAGGATTGGGTGGATTGGGTGGAGGATTGCCCCCTCCTCCCACAGGTACATTTCCTGCCATTGGACTTCTTTCAGAACTTGAGGAACTTCCTGAGTTGGAAAGTCTTGGACTATCAGGTGGTGATTCAGGAGGAGAAGGTGGCTGATCAGAACCGCCTCCTGCAATTAGTCTTCTAGCAGTATTTGTTTGAGTATTTTTCCTTTGATGTCTTTCAACCCGATGGTGGGAAGTACTATCAGCTACTTCTAAATCTTGTGTAACTATGGTCAATTGTGGATTATGTCGCTGCTGTCTAGGTAGACCATAATCTATTGGAGATATACCAAGCTGATTGGTGTATGCTTTGGTGAGAATATGTCTTGATTCCTCTAAAGTTTGAGCACTTTGTGCAGGAGTAAAGGGAGAGGTGACAGGATCACGCTCAAGAATGTTCCTAACGGTTTCTATAAACGGTGATCTACTGACTTTTGGAGGTTGTTGGCTGGTTGGAAATGTTTCATTAGTTTCACCTGCCATTACTCATTAACAGGCCCTCCTTCTAGCGCCATTTGTTGGCCAATTTTTATGACCTAGGCCAATAAGGAGGTTTTTCCCACACAATCAGCTTAAAGCAGCGTCCGGTGTGTTTGGAATAGCAAAACCTTGCAGGTTATGGTCCTGCTACCAGCTGATTTTTGTCTTAAGGAGAAATTAAAATCAGCAAAATATAACCTATCCTAATGTTATTTCTACCTAAATGAATCCTATAATTAATTTCTTCTATCTAAATTGTCTTATATTTGCTTTCTTAAGGAAAGACTCCAATTTTTTAAGAGTTTTCTGAATATAAAGACTATTGAAATTATGCTAAAAATTACACAAATCAATTTAACAGCTGTTAACTAAAATATACTAAAATAAAACTTAATCTGAACAATCTTAACGATCCTATCTATCCTATCTCAGCTGAGAGTGTTTCTAAATACTAGATTAATTATTAATTAATATGAGATGAACAGAAAGACAAAGTGTACAATTTAAATA
>LPNX010536422.1:144394-167701 GCA_001517045.1 Pseudotsuga menziesii
TGATGTTCGAAATTATAATGTGTTGGTTAGCATAAAATACCATCAGTAGCGATTTTTAATCGTCAAAACATCAAACGCTAAATCGATGGTGGGGATTTTTCCTTTATCTCCACACCATGATAAATAATAATATATACATCGTATACATTTAATGCAAACGGGGTCAAAATCAGGGTGTCACACCTGAATCACATCCCAATTTATCACATGGTTAGGGTCATGTACATATTTATTAAGCAAAGAAACATGAAAAACATTATGATCTCTAGTGCTATAAGGAAATGCAATTCTATATGCAACTGGACCTATTCTTTCAAGCATGTCAAATGACCCACAGTATCTAGGTGACAGCTTGGCACAACTTCCAAGCTTCAATGAACTATTTATTTCCCTCACTCTAAGGTAAACATGATCCCCAACATTGAACTCTCTATGCACTCTATGATTGTTTTCATATATTTTCTATATATCTTGGGCTACCTTCAAGTTCTTCTTGATCTTTGCAACCACTTGCTCCATTTCCTTGAGAAATTCTGGACCAAGCACGATCTTATTCATTGGATTATCCCAAGTCACTAGTGTCCTAAACCTTCTTCCATACAAAGCTTCATATGGACTCATCCCCAATGCTGCTTGTTGTCCATTATTATATGAAAACTCTACCAAGTGTAAGTAATCCTCCCACTTGAATGGTTTGTCCATAACATACATGCAAAGCGTGTCCTCAAGAACCCGATTCACTCTCTATGTATGACCATCAGTTTGAGTATGGTAGGCATGGTTGAAGTTCATCTTTGTACCTAAATTTGCAAATAGACAGTTCCAAAAATTGGAGGTGAACTTGGTATCCCTGTCAGAGATCATTGCCTTAGGAAAACCATGCAATTTGAAAATCTACTTCACGACAATTTTTGCAATGGAATTAGTCTTATACGTGGACTTAACCGGTATAAAATGTGTTTCCTTTGTTAAATTATCCACCACAACCATGATGGAATCATGTTTCCTCCAAGTCATTGGAAATATTGTAATAAAATCGATGGAAATAACTTCCCATTTCCATTCTGAGATTGGAAAAGTTACAAATAACCCTACTGGGTGTTGATTCTCAACCTGCACCTACTGACATTTCATGCAATTATAAATATACTCAGCAATGTCCCTTTTCATTCCTGGCCAAAAATATTTCTTTCTGGCTGTAGCAATTATTTTTTGATATCCTCGGTGACCAGAATGATGGAGCTTGAGGGATCTCATCCATAACAATTCTCCTCAAGTCTGCTACATTTGGAATATAAATCATGTTCTTACAGGTAAGAAGTTCATCTTCTTCCAATTTATATGCCTCATACTTATTTTCAATACTTTGCTACTGCAACTTGTCCTTTATCTGCACATACATTTAATCCTTAGCAATATGATCAACAATCTGCTATCTCAAATATGATTGGAAAATACTAAGAGATGTCACACGCATTTAATGCACCTTCATGTTGAGTGCATCATCCACTTTATTTCTTTTCCTTTTATGTGTTTGATTTCAAAATAAAACTCACACAAAAACTCCATCCATCTATATTTTCTATCATTTAGAGTAGGATGACCAAACAAGTATTTCAGGCCTGTGATGTCCCTTTTTGAACTTATATTAATGACAATTTTTTCACTTTTTCCCCAATTGCGACCTTAACTAGTTTTGATGTCTAGACCTCCAAATTGACCCAAATGCTAAAAATTTTCTCACAAGGTACATGAATTATATTAGAACTTAAATATTATATTTAGGGATGCTTTATGACCCCCCAATTACTTCTGCAAACTTGTTTAGTGTTATGTTCAAAGTAGGAGTCTTTACTAGCAAATTGGGGCTCCAATTCCCCTTGGGTAATTGCCAGAAATGACTTCTCAAATGGTCCCAAAGTCACTCAAATTTATGAACAGATGCAGGGGATGTGTAAGGGAAATTTTTAAAGTCTCATATGCATCATGGTTCAGTCTATACATGTTGTTATGACTCTTTCCAAAACAGCTCCCAAATCACAATTTCGACCCTTATGGAAAATGCACCAAATCTTCTCCCAATACAATAAAAATGAGTAAAATGGATTTCAATGATTAATTAGAGAACATGATACTTGAAATACACATTAATTATAGTACATTCATTATACATTTAACATATATACATTCCTCCATTCGAAATAATAAGCATTACCATGGCATATATGAAAATAGAGTGGAAATGGTAAATGTTTGCTCATTAAAAGTCATTTTGACATACAACTCTTGGGTATTTCAACTTGAAATTTCTGAGAATTAGGAACAAATAATTTTTAACTGATTACAATTATAAATATATCAGGAATATCTCTCCCAAAGAGTACATGATCTCACCCAAGGCGCAATCCCTCCATGAAAATGAATATGCAAAGAAAAATGGAAATGGTTGAGAGAAAGTGATGCAATATAATAATCCACATCCTGCCCTATAGATTACACCTAAAAATAAGAATCCATGAAATAATTGAGTGGCCTCTCCAAACACCAACTTGTATGGGAATATTTCACCCTCGAAATTGGCTAAGGAAAGAAAAATAGTCATCCACTAGCTCTCACAATTCACAAATGACAATTTCTCAAATGATCAAAATCCCTTCTCTTGATTGATTCCTATATTTTATAAAAATAATTATCCTTCTAAGTTTCTCAATCCATCCAAAAATTAAATCCAATTCGAATTAGGGTGTGTGGTCATGATTTTCCGTGTGTCCTCCCTTTCCTAGCCTTCCACCTTCCCCAAATTCGAGTTGGAGCTCATTGACCTTCCCCAACTCTCATGAGAGCTCTCTTGGATGCTCTATTTCGACCTGACATGTCAGATATGTTAGATATCAGACTTCATATCTGATTTGTGTCATAGGTTTCATAGCATCTTCATCATTGTTGTCATAGAGCTAGGGAATCTAGTCCAAGTTTCCCACTAGCTCCAAAATGACTCTTCATCTCCCATGTAAGTTACATTTACTACCAAATTCGACCTATGATGCATATGGAAAAGTTTATTAGCCTTATAACTCATCCAATAACCTTTAGTCTTCCCATGGATTCGAAATTTCAAGAGGAGGATGCCATGTGGTCCAAATTTCTAGCTTGTGTGGGCCCCATAGTTTCCATGTGTCTCCATGCTCCATTGCCACTTCAATTTTCTCTTGTATTTATTTAATAAGCTACATTATTAAATATTTATCCCATTCTAATTTCTAAACATCATTTATTATATCCCTTATTAAAATTCCAAATGTACCCATCCAACCTACGGAACTAGTAGGATTGATGGAATTGTCCTGCTATGCATTTATTTGAATGGGGACATTACAGTCCTCCCCACCTAATATTGCTTGTCCTCAAGCAATTTCATATTTGTATGCTTCAAAATCTTCTCCTCTTCCCATGTGGAATATTCACCTGGTAGATCCTTCCATAGTACTAAGTATTCTTTGATAGTTCTTCCTCTTAATCTCCTTTCCCTTGTCTTCAAAATATATTCCAGAACAAGTGTGATCTGACCTTCATCATCCAAAGGAGGAAGTATTTATGAAGTGAAAATTTTCTGACCAAGATCCTTTTTGATACAAGAAACATGAAATACATTATGGATTTTACTCCCTTCCGGAAGTTCCAATTCATATGCTACTTCCCCAATCTTCTGAACTATCATGTATGGGCCATAGTATCTTGGTTTTATATTTTTTTCCACATTATTTTTGAGAGATGTTTGTTTGTATGGCTGCAACCTCAACTATACTAAATCATTAACCTGAAATGTCCTTTCTTCTCTATGTCTATCTGCATATTTTTTTTGCCGATTTTGGGCAACCTGCAAATTGCCTTTCAATAGCTTTAAACTTTATTGGCTCTCTTCCACCCAATATTTAGATTTTGGAGCTCAAGTATAACCAAATATCATCTCAACAAAGGTAATTGCATCATATACATATAATTCTTTGAAAGGATACATCCCTATTGACATATGAAAAGTGGTGTTGTAGCAAAACTCACCCAAGTGTAGCCATTTTGCCCATGCTTTTTGCTTCTCCCCCACATTGCTTCTTAGGTACCCTTCAAACGATTGATTCACCCCCTTTGTTTTTCCTTGAGTTTGTGGATGATATATTGTACTTGGATTCAATTGAGTGCCCACCAATCTAAAAATTTCTTTCCAAAAATCACTCATGAATCTACTATCTCTATCACTTACAATGCTGTTGGGGAGCCCATGCAATCTAAAGATTTTTTTGAAAAAAATATTAGCCACTTGTGCAGCACTAAAAGATGATGTAACAGAAAATAAATGAGCAAATTTTTTCAATCTAGCCACTACTGCATATATGCAATCCTTACCCAAATATTTGTGCAAATCGGTGATGAAATCCATTGAGATACTATCCCATTTTTGCTCTGGAATTGGAAATGGTTGCAATAAACCAGCTGGGCATGTAATTTATGGTTTGTTTGTTGATGTATATGTAACTTCGGAATGTATTCTTATATGTATTTTTACCCGATGTTTATTCTGGGATGTTTCTATTATGTATTTGAGTCATATTGTCTTACCCCGATGTTCTGATCAGGAGGATTATTAATGTAAACAAGTCTTGTCAAGTCATTAGGTAAGTCCCCACATTTTCGGGGCACTTGGGTTATTATGCACTAATTAAGGTGTAGGCTTGAGTAAGTAATTGTAAGTTAAGCCTACATGGTTGAGTGCACTTCAAGTCAATGAAAGAATATAAATAGAGAGTGAGAGTCTCTCTATTTATCACTTGTGAAATACATCACTTGCTTTCTCAAGTGTGGTGCACCTTTGGAGAAGGAAATACTTTGGCTTGACAGAAGACAGAAGGCTGCTGTTGTGTTGGGAAGTCATCTTACTGTTTTGGGTTTCACATCTTATGGTGATACTATCTTAGAGGAAGTTGAGGGGTTTTCTCCATTTATGGTTTCCCCTATCAAAACTCTTTGTGTCTCTTGTCTCATGTGATGTGCTTATGTTATTGCTGTGCTTGTTATTCTCTCAGTGAAAATATCCTAACATAATGCTAGCTTAAATGTTGAAAAACTAACATGGTATCAGAGCTAACCTGAGAAGAAGACATTGTGCAGCTACAGGAACTAGGGCTTCCTATTTTGTGGATCTTCCTCCACATATTTTCAGCAAAAGTATGTTAAGATGACTCTCCATTGAAGGGTGCATCTTTCTGTCGATGCGGAATTCAATTTCAAGCATTTTCAGTTTCGATGTGGAAATTAGGGATTTCTACAAAAGAGGAATTTTTGATTGAGAACAGCATAGGATTGTTCTCCTCATCAAAACCGAAGTTTAGAGACCTGGATCAATAAATTTGGTTGGGTGAAACTCCGGGAAAGTCAAACCCTAGTTTGACCCTGAGCTAGGAGAAACCCTAAATACTAAAACTGCTAAGTTTTGGTACAGTCACTATATTCTGAGATTGGTCAAGTCTCAAACGCTGAAAATTGTAGGGGCCGAATACCAAATCCTTATGAACACTGTGTCCAAAAATCAGCCTCAGATTCGCTATATTCTAGGATATATGATCTCTCCAAGTTAGGGCTCCATCCTCTTCCAGAAATCATCCATAAATAGGACACCTGGGGAGATCTGCAATATCTTGGGCTACAGAGGTCCAAATTGAATTTATGAAGATGTTCCAGAAAGGGAACGGAATTTAATTTCTGTGGTACAAATATCAGACTCAGAAGATGAACCAGTGACACGTGGTAGTCTGTACAACTTCTCTGTTCTGAACAGTCCTGTAACAGGTCACCTTGGGAAAAGGATCATAAATCCAAAATAGTGAAACCAATTCTGATGAAATATATGGTGTTGGATTAGGGACATGCGAGGTTACCACAGTAAGAAATTTCAGACTTAGAGGAGCATTAATTTAGGAGATATCACAGAAACAGTAACAGGCATTTCTACAGAAGAAATCAGAAAATTAGGGCTTCCTGTTCCGGGAGCTTCCCTCCACTGTTTTCAGAAAAGGAATACATTGGACAGCTCCATTTGAAGAGATATATCTGCTCATCCAATCGGATCTGAAATATTCCAAGTTTTGAAAATTAAGGTTTCTGTGACAAACCCTAGATCAGCAAACTCCGGGACAAGGACGGACACCTCAAATCGGTAAGATCTAATCCTTTGCTATTTCCATTTGAGGTTCTCATTTCAAAGTGATCTATCACAACAGATTGATGATATGCTTGGTGAATTTGACAACTTCCAAGAATAGAAGTATTTGATATCTCTGAAGAAAATAGATTGGACACCTACATGAGTATAGAGATTCAAGTTCCAGAGGGAGATGAGGCTAGAAGCCTTACACAAGAAGAACTTGGTCAAGGCCAAGAAGATCATGGTTGATTCAATCATGGATCAAATTGTACTAGAAGTGTCTCCCTAAAGACACCAAAGATGTTTTGATTCCTTGACCAAGCTACTTGAAGGAAAGAATAGAAATCAGAACATGACCTTAAGAAACTAGTTGAAGAATGTGAAGATCCAGAATGTAGAGACCATGCAACCATAAGAGTCTCTCAAATCAAAGAACAACTTGAAGCGGTAAAAGAATAAGTGAAGAATACAAAAGTGGTGATGGCCACCTTGAATGGCCTCCCAGGATCGTGGGATTCATTCATTCGAGGAATGTGTACCAGAAGGAAGTGGTTACTTTCAGCAAACTCCAAGAAGAAGAAGAAGCTTGAATCATAAGAAGATAAGAGAAGATGGGAGCAATTGAAGATCAAGCGCTCACCTTCCAAAGAAGATCCCTCAATCGATGAGGAATATGAAGATCTCAACTCTTGAAGAACTTCTTATCCACCCTAGCATTTGGATAAGAAACGATGCTATCATGAATGAAGAAGTCAAAGGCTCAAGAAGAAGTCTACCCACGAAGAAAATAAAGATAAGTATTCAATTGTCATTTCATGATATTATTTTGTTATGCATTTGTTTATATTCAGTTATTGTATTATGCATGATAGGATGTTTGCATTAATGACAGAATACTACTAATATGCATGTGATGGGTAAGTAGCTCATGGTTCCATACAAATTCTCCATTGATACTTATCTAGAATGAAACCTCTTTGCTGACATATTGGATTAGTGCACAATCTCAATGTTCTCCTGGTAGAGACGGAAGGCATATAGAAAGTTTCAGTGAGATATGGATGAATGTTGTATTGGCTAAAGTAGTTGCATGATCATATATTTATGCATAAGTATTTGCCAGTATGAATATTCCATATGAAATGTTCTAACCATACAAATGTATTTGACTTGTAGGAAAGACCGCATACATAATCACCTACAAGCAAAGAAGAATGAAGACTTGTTCCAAAGAGAAAGTGACGACATTTCAAAATGAAGAATAATATGACGAGTGCAGTGACATCATTGATGCAGAACCTTCCAGCCACCAAGAAGAAAGGGAAGACCAGTTCAAGAAGAATGATGTCAAGATGCAGTATCGAGACCTAAAGAAAAGTTCATAGTTCCATCATGCAGTAGATGGAAACATCATGGGATACAAAGCAAGATTCGTAGCATGAGGCTTCTCACGAAAGGAAGGCCTAGACTACAAAGAGACATTTGCGGCCAGTAAGAGTTGAAACACATACATGATGAGATTGATGAAAATATTAACCTTTGCTACAAGGTTGAAGATGCAAGTCTATGGTCACATAGAATTTTAGTAGCATAGTAAGCTACTTGTCACTCCGGTACAGAATGTTTTCAGTGCATAGAGCACAAAAGACAGAGGGAGTATGATGCTTCGCTTCAGAGGGAGTGACTACATAATATATTGAGGTTCGACATGGTACGACAGGATGGGCATATTACTGATGACTCTAGACTTTATTGAGAGTAAAGCGGATTCCAACCTTGGCTTCAAGGTTGAATACAGAAGACCAGTGATGCTCCTGTTATGTGTCGATGCACTATTGTTCTAGGTATGGTGGTGTGGAAGAATACAGATGGAGTCTTCCTTGGACAAGGGAAGTATGCAGTAGAGATGCTGAAGATATTCGGGATGATGGACTGCAAGGCTTTGGCTACACCCATGGCATCGAACCTGAAGCTATTGAGTGATACTTCTTCAGAGACGGTTGATGCTACGATGTATCGTCAAATGATTGGGTCCTTGATGTACCTAAGACCAGATATTTGCTTTGCTGTGAACACATTGAGACATGTTCACCTGATGGTTGCAAAGCATGTAGGGGTACAATTGATTATGGGATCAAGTACGATGTGAATCAAAAGATTAAATTGGAGGGTTATGTTGATTCTGATTGGGCAGGTAGTGCCATCGACAGGAAGAGTACTTCAGGATGTTGCTTCAGTATGGGATTGGGTGTGATCTCTTGGTTTAGCAGGAAGCAATCCTGTGTGGCACTGAGTACAGCTGAAGCAGAGTATGTCGCAGCTTGTTCAGCTAGTTGTGAGGCAGTATGGTTGCGGAAGCTACTGTCTGATATATTTGATCTCCAGTTGGATGCTACTTGTATACATTGTGACAACCAGAGTTGCGTGAAGTTGTCAAAGAATCCAGTGTTCCATGACAGGTCAAAGCATATCGAGATCAAATATCACTATATCGGGGATATGGTGTAGAGAGGAGCAGTGAAGCTCCTGTATGTTGCGATGGAGGAACAGATAGCTGATGTATTGACGAAGCCATTGGCTAGGATGAAGTTCGAGTACTTCAGAGAGAGACTTGGTGTTCTCCAGATCGAGGCTTCCTCCCAGAGATAGTGATGAGTCCCAAAGCCATTATGACGAGCAGGTCAGATGTAAGGGCTGAGCCATTCTGTCATGGTGAAAGGATTTGGTTCCTTCCATGTCAGATATGAGTGCTGACTACCATTCTGGGAATGGAGGCACCTGGTCAGTTACCAGGAACACTCAGTCCGGGACTGAGAGAGCCATTCTGACGAGCAGGTCAGATATAAGGGTTGAGCCATTCTGTTCATGGCTAAAGGATTAAGTTCCTCCCATGGCAGATGTGAGTGCTGGCCATTATGTCGAGTAGGACATATGTAAGGGCTACCACCATTCTGATGAGCAGGTCAGATGTAAGGGCAGAGCCATTCTGTTCATGGCTAAAGGATTAAGTTCCTCCCATGGCAGATGTGAGTGCTGGCCATTATGTCGAGTAGGACATATGTAAGGGCTACCGCCATTCTAACGAGCAGGTCAGATGTAAGGGCAGAGCTATTCTGTTCATGGCTAAAGGATTTAGTTCCTTCCATGTCAGATGTGAGTGCTGGCCATTCTATCGAGTAGGATAGATGTAAGGGCTACTGCCACTCTCCAGGAGAGTGGAGGCACCTGGTCCGTTACCAGGTAGCTCAGTCTAGGACTGGGGGCCATTCTAACAAGGGTGTAGGATTCAGTTCTTACCAGGTCAGATGTGAGTGCATGCCCTTCTGACGAGTAGGTCAGATGTAAGTGTTGAAATCTCTCATCACTGTGATAGGATGTGTTCTTGTCCGAATGGGAGTCTTCCATCATTGTGGCGGATGTGGCTCCAGCCTAGGTGAAGAGAACATATTTCTTTCATCATTGTGGCGGAGGTGGTTCCAGCCTGGATGGGATTGTGCCCTTCTGACGAGTAGGTCAGATATAAGTGCAGAGCCATTTCACAGATGTTAGTGATGTGATGTCCTATCATGCTGGTGAATGTGAGTGCTGGGCCTTTCTGATGTGATTGTAGTTTACTACATGATCAGATGTGAGTGCTGGGTGTGCCTTTCTGACGAGCAGGTCAGATGTAAGTGTTGGGCGAAGACCTACATGAGAGTAGGCCTACAACCAGCATGAAAAAGGGATGGCTCTGTATAACTTCCTATGACGATATAGTACACACATGATGATGACCAGTGGAGATCCAGATCGAGCTATGATCCAAATCCAGTTATGATGACTCCGAGAGATCCAGATCGAGTGATGATCCAGATCCAGCAGTGGTGATCCAGATCGAGTGATGATCCAGATCCATTCCAGTGATGATGATCCAGATCAAGTGATGATCCAGATCCAATGATGATGCTCTATGATGATCCAGATCGAGAGATGATCCAGATCCAGATGACTTGAAGATGAAGATGACTTGAAGACGAAGATGATCCAGTTGATTCAGAGAAGAAGACCAGTGCTGAAAATTATGTCGAAAGAATACCTTCCTAGTTAAGAGGGAGTGTTGATGTATATGTAACTTTGGAATGTATTCTTATATGTATTTTTACCCGATGTTTATTCCGGGATGTTTCTATTATGTATTTGAGTCATATTGTCTTACCCCGATGTTCCAATCGGAAGAATTATTAATGTAAACAAGTCTTGTCAAGTCATTAGGTAAGTCCCCACATTTTCGGGGCACTTGGGTTATTATACACTAATTAAGGTGTAGGCTCGAGTAAGTAATTGTAAGTTAAGCCTACATGGTTGAGTGCACTTCAAGTCAACGGAAGAATATAAATAGAGAGTGAGAGTCTCTCTATTTATCACTTGTGAAATACATCACTTGCTCTCTCAAGTGTGGCGCACCTTTGGAGAAGGAAATACTTTGGCTTGACAGAAGACAGAAGGCTGCTGTTGTGTTGGGAAGTCATATTACTGTTTTGGGTTTCACATCTTGTGGTGATACTATCTTAGAGGAAGTTGAGGGGTTTTCTCCATTTATGGTTTCCCCTATCAAAAATCTTTGTGTCTGTTGTCTCATGTGATGTGCTTATGTTATTGTTGTGCTTGTTATTCTCTCAGTGAAAAGATCCTAACATAATGCTAGCTTAAATGTCGAAAAACTAACATTGTTTTTCTAACATACCTTATGTTCATTCACATATTTCTGTAATCTTCATTAAGCCCCTTCCAAAATAATCCTTGCCTCAATTTCCTATAAGTTTTGAAGATCCCCGGATGTCCAGTTAGTGTGGAATCATGTGCTTCTTGCAAAATTTTGTACTTGAGATTTGAATCTTGAGCCAAATAAATTCTACTCTTATAATATATCATCCCATTCATAATCCTATATTTATCATCCCCCTTGATTCCATCTAACACATCACAAGAAAATTTATCTTTGGCATATTCAACTAGTAACATATTTTTTCAATTTTTAGCAATGTCCATGAGAGAAAAAGAAGGTCTTCGAGATAATGCATCTGCTACAATGTTATTCTTCCCTTTCACATATTCAATATCAAAATCATAATCTTGAATCTTGCTTACCCACTTTTGTTTCCTTTCATTTAGATCCTTTTGGGTGAGGAATTGCCTTAGACTATTGTGGTCATTTTTCACCACAAACTTGTTTCCTACCAAGTATTGTCAAAACTTAGCCAATGAATGCATGATGGCCAAAATTTATTTTTCATATATGGAGTAAATTTTTTCATGAGGCTGCAAAGTCTCTATGGTGTTGTCCTTGCTTTAGGACAACCCCTATTCCTTCACCTAAAGCATCACATTCAACAACAAAAGGATTAGAAAAATCAGGTAATGCAAGTATGGGACAACTACTCATTACCTATTTCATTTTTTCAAAAGGCCCTTTCAGCCTATTCATTCCACTTGAAATCATCCTTCTTAGTCAAATTAGTGAGTGGAGAAGTCAACTTGGAGAACCCTTTCACAAACTTTCTATAATAGGTGCATATTCCAATGAAGCCTCTTAATTCGGTGATGTTTTTTGGTGATGGCCATTCTAAGATAGCCTTGATTTTTTCCATGTGTAATTTAAATCCTTCTTTCCCAATAATGTTCCCAATATACAATATTTCCTTCATCCTAAGTTCACATTTAGACATCTTAGAAAACAAGGGATGTTCTTGCAAAGTTTTCAACACAACCTCTAGATGTTGCAAGTGCTCTTGCCAAGTTTTACTGTAAATGAGAATATCATCAAGGAATACCAAAAAAAACCTTCTAAGATGCTTGAAAAATATTCTATTCATGCATGGTTGAAATTTGGCTGGAGCATTGGTTAACCCAAATGGCATAACAAGAAACTCAAAGTGACCATAATGACATCGAAAAGCAATCTTTGCACATTTTCTTCCTTCATTTGAATTTGGTGATAACCTGATATAAGGTCAATGCTAGAGAAATATTTGGCTCCAAATAGCTCATCAATGAGCTCATCAATCCTAGGAATATGATACCTATTCTTGATGGTATTCTTGTTCAAAGCTCTAAAATCTATACACATCCTCAAGGTTCCATCTTTTTTCTTTACCAACACTATTGAAGAAGCATAAGGGCTAGAGCTTGGTCTAATGAATCCCAATTCTAAGATTTCTTGGATGGAATTCTCAATCTCATATCTGAATCTCTTGGGATTTATATAAGGGGCATCTGAATGGGTGGATTCCCCTCCTCCAAAACAATGTTGTGCTCAACTCCCCTATAAGGTGGTCTGCCATGTGGAAGATCTCTTGAAATGTTTTCATACTTTTTCAATAATTTGTCTGTCTCCTTTAGGTGTTCAAAAAACTTTATGTTTGGCTTGGGAAATGTGATATGACATTCAGAAGCCCATTCTATGTCCCCATGCCTCAATATATATTTCATTCTATTGCAAGTCACTACTTGATTTGGGTAAGTGTGTTTCCCTCTCACAACCCCTAATACACCTTTCGAATCTTGAAATTTCATCTTAGGAATTTGATAATTCACTATATTCTCCCCTATATAATACATCCATTGTACTCCCTGTTAACAAACTCTAACTAGCAGAGTATCGAGAGAAGCATGGTGAAGAGAAATGATGGTTGTTTGAACTTCGGTTAAATATAATAATGTGAATGTATGATAAAAGGGTGCATAAACGATGAAATCATCACATAATCCAATGGTATAGAACGAGGAGGTGAAGATCAATGGTTTATAATAGATATTATTTGTGAAGATGCACAAAAGATAAGGGCATGCAGAGATAGTTAACAAGGTGCGAATATTGACGGTCATGAAACTGGGTCAGCAAAATCTACGGTTGATAAGAAGTCCGCTCCATAAAGTTGCGCGTTGTTAAAAACAAAAAGGCTCAGTGGAATGTGTACGTGTAAGTTAATCCAACGGTTTGGAAATAAAGTGAAAATTCATCAACGGTCATCATCGGATCCAGAGGATAGAGTTGCATGATAGTTGGAGTAAAAAAGTGGTAGTGAAATTAAAACTGTGGTGCACGTGGTAGCTTGTGGTACATTCCGCGGAGAAAAATGGTTTAAGCAAAACCACTAAAAGGAGTCTCCGGAATGGAATTCTATATAAATTGAAGTTGACATATTTAAAGAATCATTTTTTATTGTACATGTCAGGACGAATGAAAAGGACCACCCACCACCCCTTCACAGTCAACTTCGGGTATATGCAATTAAAGTCACAGGTAAGTCTCAAATACTTGAGCTTTATTCAAAGAATTACTATCCTTTTTCAATTATGGATAAAGAGAAAGGGTTAGAAGGTTTTAACCGAATTCTGGATGAAAGAGAAGAATTCCTAGTTGATAGAGATAGAGGAGTATATGACCCATTTTTGTCTATGGGAAATGTATCGGTTATTAAAGAAAGATTGTGGCGATATAATTCACAGGGAAATGACATTTTAAATGCCTGTAAGAAATTTCTGTATCATTTTTCTATTGAGCAGACCCTACACTTTCCTAAATTCACCGAGTGGTGTGCAATTAATTATTCATCTTCTGAGAGAGTCATTGTGAGTCATTCCACGTCTAGAATATTATGTAGAATTGATGCAAAAGCTATCCGTGGATTCCTGAATTTGCCCGATAATTACCCTGATAGTCGTGAGTCTGTAAACGAGCCTATTTTGGTTGAAGTGTACAGAAGTTGTAAAACTGAAGTTCGATGTAAATTCTTGTCTAGCACTCTTAATGAAGGTCAGTCACTAGAAGGTCTCTTTTTTCCATATCGTATTCACATCTTCAAGGAGGAAGTTCAATTGGTTGTGTCTTTGGTCTGTCAGGTTTTAGGTCTAGATGATGACTGCCATGTTAGTGAAGTTGTCTTGGGTTTCTTATTAAAAATGAGTTCAATTAGTCTTGGGTCTGAGTCCCAACCGGTCCATGTTTTTAGTTTGGATGAATATCTAGCAGAGGCTATCCATATCCAATTGGTCCAGTTCTCAAAAGTCAGATTTTTCAAGTATCAATAATATTTGTTGAACATGTTATTATGTTTGAATGTAACTAAATTGCAGTTCTTGAGTACTATATTCTCTTGAGATTTGCCGAAGCAAATCAATATGTTTGAATTTGTAAATTCTATTATGGCAGAAATATATAAGTTGCTGTTTGATGAAGCATTTCCCAGAGTGTTGGAAGAAATGAAAAGTATGATGCAATTGTCATCTGAGGATAGGATTGGAGATTGGTTCTTGTATAAAGACTTTACAGTTTTGAGAGTATACGGTTTCAATGGAGAGCCTTATAGGCTGCCTGCTTTCCTTGCCCCCAAGATCTTTGCATTGGAATACATGAGACAGAGATTACATGTAGAAGAGGAACATTTCGGGGCTTTCAAAAAATCCTCCAATATCAAATTCCCCCTCAAAGTTGGTTCCTTCATTTTAAAAAACAAGGGTGCCCTGGTGTTTGTAGAGAAATTATTGGAAAATATGGATTTTCAAAGGAAACAAAGGGTCAATTATGATCCTTATCATATAATTTCTCTAAGAAAACACGCGAATAAAAATAAACCATTTGATCACCAGGTTGTTGAGGGTTTGAAGGATGTAGCCAATTTGTTTTACTTTGTGGAAATTCCAGGATCCGATGAGAATACAAGCAGTGGATCAGTTGTAGTGTCTCAAATGCCAGATAGTTCTAATATTTTGACTAAAAGAGGTTTTTTTGAGATTGAAAGTATGGAAATAGATGAAGACAGTTCACATAAGAAGACCAAAACATCTCAAGATGATAAAATTTCTAGTGAAGTAGTTTTGGATGAGTTGAAAAGGGTAGCTTTGATTTCTAAAAAGTCTGTGCAGATGAATCAATTTTCTTTTGAAAGTGTAAATAATGCAGAATCAGGATTAGTTTTTAAATCTAAAGAAGAATTCATGACTAGCTATGTAGAAAAGTAGAGACAGTCCCTAGAAGAAACCAGAAATCTACTCCCATGAGTGAGAAGTCTGAATAATCCAGAGACTTCCCTGATTTCCACTCAGGACGTAGAAATAAATACTTTAAAATTAGCTATGGTAAGTGATAAGAAACTGGCCGAAATGGAAGTGAGATTAGAAAAAATCAGTGTACCTGATAAAATACAGTTGCATAAAAAAAAAAGAGATATTATTTATTTAGATTTATTGCATGCTATGGTGAAAATTAACAAGTTGCAAGTTTTGGTTGACAAATTAGAGGTCCAATTAAAACACGAGAAAGTTGAGAACAAGGCAAATTCTATTCAAATAAATAAATTGCAAGCATATATCGTAAGCTCAGGGGATGAAATAAGGAACACCCAAGCCATTAGAAGACTTTTAGAAGAAAAAGATAATGCCCTCCACGTGCTAAAGAAGAAATTGAAAATCCCGAGTTCAGAACATGTTCAGTCATCAGAGCTGTTAGCATTGCAGGAGGAGAAGGATAAGATTCATCAAGAGATGATGGGGTACAAAGGCAAGACTATGAAATTGCAAGAACAAAGAAACAAATGGGAAACGGAGCGAAATGAGTTAATAGCACAAATTTCACGGCTGAAAAAAGACCAAAATGATGAAAAAGAGATTATGGAAGAACTAATGAGCCAAACTCCTACTGATGAAGATTTGACTATTGTAAATATTGAAAAGCTTTTGAATGATTTTTATGCTAATGATTTATTAGTGCCCATGTCCCAAGTCAGCTTGAAAGATGTAGAGATAAGAGAATTAAAAGAAGAAAATGAGAAAATCAAATCTGAGCTAACCAAAATGGCTGAAAAGAAGAATAAGATATTACAGGATAAAGGTCAATTACAAAAGAATATTAATGAATTAAAAGAAAGGAATACAGGAAAGGGTCCTCTCCAGGGAGCTAAACACATAATCTGGGATACATTGTCTGTGGAAATTACTAAGTTCAGACATTATTTGAATTTCATTGATGATCAAAATACATTGGTTAATTTAGCCAATCAAAGATTGAAATTAGTAAATGAGAACAAGGAGAGGAAACCATTAAGCACAACTCAAAATGCATTGAATTTCTTAAATTAATTAACTTATCAAAAATTACAAGATATAGGAATAAAAGACAGAGTGGCAATGGTACTGTGGTCAAAAAGGTTTATTTACAAACATCATCTTATGAAGACAGTACAAGATAAGGCTAATCAGATGACCTCATGTATTAATGATTTCAGGCATGCTTTTAAAGAATTGTTTGAAGATGGCCTTCCTTCTTTCTGGGACGAAGAAGGGATAATTTTTTTTATCAAGAACATTATCATAGCCTGCAAGTGCAAAGGCATATGGATCACTCTAAGTTTGATGATTTGGTAAAGGGGCTGACGAGAAAGGTCATCGTGGACAAATTAACAGAAGACTTTGAGATATTGCAGAAATTTCTGATCGTCAGAGGAGGGCTTCCTACTATGTATTATGAAACCTATATGGATCTGGAAATGTCTATTCAGGAAATGATTGAGTATGATATCCCAAGAATGGAACAATGGAGAGACGTGGAAAGATTTGGAAAAACAAAGTATATTCTTCATCCGTGAAAACAGGTGTTGCGCACTATGGAGCTGCCTGTTCGAGCCTTGTTGTTGCCAAGTTGATTTTAATTAAATGATCTGTTATCAGGATCAAAGCAAGTAGTTTATTCCTAGTTGTTAGGGATATAGTTACAAATACTTTGATTAATTAGATTATTCAGTTATTAAATCTTCTTGGGAGAAGAAATCATTTATGTATATATTTGCATTTACTTTATGTAATGGGGGTTGGAACCCATTTGTTGATGAATGTTTTTGAAGACATATAATTTTTGAGATAACAAATTTGAATGCATGTGGGTTATCAGAGATTCTTGTGCCATTTACATTGCATTCTGTATTTTCTTTCCTTTGTCATTGTTTATCCAGTGTTACATTCCATTTTGTTTTTCCTCATATCTGAAACGTAGTATTGAATGGTTGGAATTCATACTTGTTATGCTCTGACTATTGTTTCAAATATTTCATAAATGTTTCTGTTAAAGTTAATATGGAACTCTTCTTCTGATGCTTTATATTGATGGATTGTTCATTATTTATTCCTTTGCACCTAAACTCAATGAATGACTGTAGTTAAGTGGTTATCTCACCTTTGATGAAATATCATGCATGCGATTTTGTGATACCTTTATGTATATGTGACTCCATTGCCCAATTATTATGTGTATCATTTCAACCATCTATATTATTTTAAAGTGTTGATTTTATATATGGCCTTGTTAAATTTATATTTGAGAGATCCCTCTCTGGAAAGGAAAGCCAATTTCTTTCTGAAGTGGTTTTTGTTGTTACCTTTGGAATTTACCTTTGCAACCTGGGTACATTATGAGTGTTAACAATCCCAAAACCACATTAGTATCAGCAACATCAAACACATAAAAACTATCAACAAAAGTATTGCTACCTACTATGACTTGCAGCTTTGGAACCCATGTTTTTCACTGCATTGTGGTGTGACCAAGAATGAAAACTATGAAGCTATCGAATGGTTTCGAAGGTATATTCATTTTCTCCACCACATATTCATCAATGAATTTATGTGTGGTTCCTCCATCTACCAAAACTGAAGCTCTTTTTCCTAATACCACACCCTTGGATTGAATAGTGTGATAGCGAGGCACTGCTGAAAGTACTGCCATTCTTGCTTTGTCCGGTGAAGGCTAATTTTATTCTTATCTTTATTCTTCAAATGTTGTCTCATATGCTTCCTCTTGATATGAGTTGTGTCCTTATTCATCCATACCATCTTCATACTCATCATTATCAGAAAATACTTCTATGTATTGAGCTTTTCCCTTAGTCACTACTACATTTCGATCTAAAATCCGACGGCGCATGAATTTCTCCTTTTAAACTTACCAGAAATCACAAGAATACTTTTTTTGTGTGTGAATGTGCCACAAGCGTTGGTTATGCGACGGATAGTTTCATAACCATCGCTTAAGCGACGGAGCGTTAGGTGTCTAGGCCCTCATGATAAAACAAATAAAACCATATAAAATGAATAAAAATCCCCGTCGCTTAAGCGACGGTGCATTAGGTGTCTAGGCTCGCATGATCTCCCTACCATATAGAATGAATAATAATCCGGGCGTCTGGGCTTGCACGTTTGTAGCACCTAGAACACGTAGCAGAAGTTCATACTATCATTACAGTTTGACTCAACACAAATATCGGTAAGCTATACCATAACAAAATACTTACAGAAATGATGGAGTTCACAGTATAAGATATGGTAGACAGAATCAGATTTGGGGATTCATGGGTTCCTGCATTTTTTGAGTATTGGTATAGCTTTTTCATTGATTTGAGGGCTTGACCGTTGATGGCATTGTATTGTATTGCAGTACTCGATGACAGTGGAGCTGGCTGTGATGATGGCGAAGGAGAAAGAGGAGAATCTCGTGAACAATGAAGTATTTTGAGGTGAGGAATGTGGGTAGCCTGTGTTTGAATCCTCAACAGTTGTCCGCGTTGATTATGATTATTACTTGGGTGGTTTTGTTGTTATGAGAATGGGAACAGGGCGTAGAAAATCCAAGGAATGGGTATAATCAGGTTTTAATCTAATATAAATTTCATTTTTTGTTTCAAAACCTTGTGTGGCCATGCATGGACAGGTTCGGTACAGAACCGGCGCTTGAATTGGTTCAAGGGCTGGTTCAAAGGCTTAGGTGGTCCGACTGGTTGAATCGGTTGGTGCTAGTTCTGATTTGCCAGTTTAAAAAACACGACTATAATAGGTGCAAACCCTCAACAAACCAACAATGGCCTCATTCGGAGGAACTGGTTGAGGCAATGACAATGGCCTCCAAGGAGCAGTATGGAAGGTAAGAGTACTGATCTCTACTAGGAGTAAAATCAGTGAACTCCTGGACCTGGAGACATAGTGAAACCAGTGCAAAATTGACCTCAATCTGGAAAGGGTTCAGGTTCTTTGGACACTGTGTTGGGGAATAGTGTTTTTCCACTGGATGATGCGGCATAGCAAGAGAACCTAAACCCTCTCTGTCTTGGCCCAGTCCTCTAGTAAACTTGGTTTCCAAACAGGTAATGCTATTGAGCGTGTCATACTTTTTCTCAAAATTTGGCTTGCGTTTAGTTTGACTTTACTAGTCCGTAGTATACACACAAGTCTAGAATCCTAGATTGAAAAGGCGTTTAAAGCTTGCATCCTGAGGTCCTCCCATTGGCATTGTGTATAAGTATAAATCTCACCAATTTCTGAAAGTACAACTGGTTAAACTAAATGGAACATGTTCTATCTGAATGTAGATAGTAGGCCATAAGGTTTCCTAGTTTACAATTCTACATAGTGCAAGTTTCATCAATTTTGTCTTGTACTTTTATATTTATTGACATCATATTATTCTTGAAGGTTCTGAAAGAAAGTGACGGTATAACAGATCTACGGAGGGGAGCAAGATTCAAATTTGCAGGACTGGAATTACCAGAGGTCTGTTGTTAAATCTCTCATTAAAATTTCCTTATTGGAAGTGTCATAGACAGCTCTTACTGAACTATAGATTCTAGAAAACTATAATAAATTACATTTTACATAGAAATCAGTCCTTAGCTGGTAAACTATTGTAGTATTGTTTTTCTACAATTTCTTTTGTGCAGGTACTAGAAATTAAAAAGACAATCCACAAATCCTTAGTTCAAAACTTCAAAATCCTTGTGAACAAATTCAACATACAAATTATTGGATAAGAGTCTTACAACCATAAGAAACTAACAACTTCTTGATGGATATTGTTTGAACTTGATTGTCTATTTTCCAAAAAGTAGTAATCCATGTCTTTCAAGATATCTATATTAAAAAATCAAAATGCAAATTCCAGAGGAACATCTAAATATAAACCGTAATTCTTGGTTGAACATGGTCATATTTATCTTTTCTTGTAAAGGATATGATTTATTGGACTACAACATACAATACAAGAATAGGGGGTGGCGTATGGCAAGGGGAAAACCTGCAGAATGTAGAAACATCCTCTTGCCACTGTACAGGCTGAAAACCTCTTGCATTTATTTTATCACTTGACTGGTTGATGGATCTGTATAATGCTTGGCCTTTGGGAATCTTTTATGGTGAAAGTTGCAGTCTTCATTTTCTTTTGTGTGTTGTTTGAAAGGATTATTTTGATGTAATTAAGAAGGATTTTTCATGAAGATGCACACTGGGGGCAAGTAAAAGACTTACAAAACCCTTCTACTGTCTTGATTGAAGACTGTACTCAGGAAACCTTTCTACACCTGCTGCATGATCAGATCAAACTAATTGTGTTAGGAAATGAAGTAGTATTTTGCATTTGAGGTGCTTCAAAAAAACCCAGAAATAGGAAAATTATTCTTGATCAAAGTGCAAGGTCATTCATCCTGTCCAGATCTGTTTCAATGTTATACTCCATGAAGATATTCTGATGGTCAGATCACTAGAATTCCAAATCCTCATTCTTGTGGCAAATGCTGCAAATGGAATTTTGATCCATCAGTCAAGAGAGAGAGCATTAATATAAGGATATTTTTGTTTGCATACCATCCCCTGAAGAAGATAAACATAAATATTTCAGAATATTTGCTGCTGTTAAAGTAGGTCGATTCATAAGGAATTTGTAGCAGCTTTGAGGCAGAAAACATGATGGCAGCTACCCATTTTGGGGGACAATTTGTTTTCTGTAGACCATTATCATCAGCTACATAAGGATGGCAGGAACAGGCTGTTGTTTGACGTGTTTAAACTGCCCAGTTTTAGTGTAGAAAAGAACTGCACTAGAGAGGTATATTTCCAGACCTGGAAGTTTCAAGATTTTATGACTAGCAGCATTGAAACATCTAGATTTGGTGTTCTTCATTGGGAGGGTTTGTATGCTGAATCTGGAGTAGAATTCTTCCTATGGACTTACCCTTCCATTTTTGACATGCCTTAGGAGGAGAGCACTCACCTTGTGAGGCATCTATTGTATATCTGGAGGATGTTTCTGCATTCTGTAGGTTTTCCCCTTGCCACTATCCCACTTTTAGGGGAGCAAGATTCAAATTTGTAGGACTGGAATTACCAGAGGTCTGTTGTTAAATCTCTCATTAAAATTTCCTTATTGGAGGTGTCATAGATAGCTCTTACTGAACTATAGATTCTAGAAAACTATAATGAATTACATTTTACACAGAAATCAGTCCTTAGCTGGTAAACTATCGTAGTATTGTGTTTCTACAATTTATTTTGTGCAGGTACTAGAAATTAAAAAGACAATCCACAAATCCTTAGTTCAAAACTTCAAAATCCTTGTGAACAAATTCAACATACAAATTATTGGATAAGAGTCTTACAACCATAAGAAACTAACAACTTCTTAATGGATATTGTTTGAACTTGATTATCTATTTTCCAAAAAGTAGTAATCCATGTCTTTCAAGATATCTATATTAAAAAATCAAAATGCAAATTCCAGAGGAACATCTAAATATAAACCGTAATTCTTGGTTGAACATGGTCATATTTATCTTTTCTTGTAAAAGATATGATTTATTGGACTACAACATACAATACAAGAATAGGGGGTGGCGTATGGCACACCCTGTACTTGTTTTTTGCATGTCCAGTTTTGAAAAATTTAGCAATTTGGCGTATGGCACACCCTGTACTTGTTCTTTGCATGTCCAGTTTTGAAAAATTTAGCAATTTGTCTATAATATATATACACTTTATATATTGAAACTAACTACTTAATGCAATTAGCCTCAAGCTGTTGAGGCCTTATACCATGAGTAGCGTTTACTCTTAAAGGGGAAACTTTGACATGGTGGAACACTCCATACGAAAGTGACAGGATTTTACTCACAATGAATTTTAAATATTGTTATTAGGTTTGGTTCTGCTTAGAAGGGTGTGGAAAGAAATTCTTATTCGTGTGTTACTCGTCAAGAAGATCATGACCCAATATTATGTCCTAGAACTCAAGAATTTATTAACCAATTATTAGCCAAAACTTGGGAGGAAGTAGTAGTATTGTGTCTAGTCAAGAATAAAGATAACTCCTTAAACTTTGTAGGTGAACCTTTTGATAGTATAAATGCTGTTATGGGTACAACCTACAATGTTTCCAAGTCTCAAATGCAACAAATCAAAGATAGGAGCATTGATCCTAGAGAAGTAGCTAAGAATCTGTTAACCCCTATTTGTATAGGGGGGTCCACATAATTTTTAGAGGAATTCTGGGCTGACTTAGAACTGTTTTGAGCCTCAAACAGCAGAGAGCAGTTTCCTATTCACAATTCTGGGCAACAAAGCAGCAAAACCCATCCCCTTTGAGTTCTGTGCGTATTGATGGATGCTTGCTTGAGGTTGAAGAGATAGATTTATGGATAAAATAGCAGTTTTGTTCTGTCATAGCTACAACTCAATTCAGATGAACTGAAAAGCACTTCCTGTAGTAGTGTGGACTGATTTTTGATCCTGGTTTTGTGCAACTATTCCTCCAATCAAATCTGAACTTTTTTATTCCAGTGTTAGATGGAGCAATGAAGTGTTGATGATAGCGTTAACTGGCAGCTTCAAGCTTTATACCAGACAGTAGCGTCTGGAGAGGTAGCAGTTCACTGTTTTGGATCAGATTTCATTTTTGTGGGAAAGACAATTATACAACCCATCATTACAACATGTTACGGAGTGAACACTGTCTGCTTGAATAGCCAAAGGTGCAAATAGATCATCCATGCATGCCATGAAGCAACATTCATTCCTGAAACAGTCTTCTGGAGTGGAAGAAAGTGCCAGGGATTGAGGTTGCAGTTTGAGTTTAAATCAGCAGTCTGTGCATCATTGTGGAACAATATATCGGTTCAATGGATTGAGGATTCCCTCATTTCAGATTTCTTGGGCAACATTTGAGGAAAACAGTTTATTGATGTGATCATGAAATTTGATTGTAGTATTATTAATTATTCTTACTGTCGACCTTCTTCATCAGAGGTAAAAGAGCAAAGTATGTG
>LPNX010536422.1:168111-182124 GCA_001517045.1 Pseudotsuga menziesii
GCTATGGTTTTAGAGGCTGTGTTGTGTGTGTTAATAAAAATGCATCCACTTACGGTTTCATAGCCAATGTTGTGATAAGATAATTGTATTAATGTTCATTGAATGACCACAAAAGTAGGTCATTGAGACTAGAGGATACAATGATACATCCAGTAAGAGTGGGAGTGTGAAAGCATTTCCTGCAGAATGCTGAAAGCAAATGGAAATGACAACAGTCTGGAAAATTGATTTGCAATAGAGTTCATATATTGATTATGTTCTTGAGCTGGAAAATCTCAGTGCTTCAGCACAAGTCCATGCTTTTTCAGCACCCATGTTCTCACCATGGCTTAGGGGGTCACACCAGCCACTTACAGCCCTCTGTCACCACATCTCATATTCTTAACATACCACTTAAGTGGGGCAGATCAGACCAAGAATGAAACCTGGTCGTTGACTCAAACCTCTGTCAACCTCATCAGTGAATGTATCATTTATTTTACTGCTCTCAACCATCAACTTACGCCTTTTTTGACACCTTTAACTACACTTGCTAGTTCAGGCTGTAACAGGGTGCATTTTCACTTATGCGAATTGGTTGTTTAACAGTAAATAGGTGTTGGGTTAAACTTCATTTGTTATTCACCCACAACAAATCCAAAAAATGAAATTTGTCATGAGCTACCAAAGAGCTAGCTTCACTTTGCAAGAGTTGATTATATGAATTCACAGAGTCTGATGTATAGGGAGAATGAGTGAATTTGTATTTCCAATATACTTATTATCATTTTTGTTTTGTTATAGGCTTTTGGCACTATACTGATCCACTACTTTTGTCTGCCAATATAATTTTATGATTCTGCAAAAGGAAAGCATCATGATATTAGCTATATGAAATTTATAGTGAAGTACACATAATCTTTCCTTTAATATTTTATGTCATACAACATTGTTCAATAACTTTATTAATGCTAATGGTTCAGGCCACGAAAGAGCAACCTTTTATACCATGGTGATGAAGAGGAAGGCGTTGAGGAGGAGTTAGATGAGGTGCTTCCTGATGGTGTAGAAGAGGTAGAGATTGCCCGTGTTAAACTTGAGCAAGCAGAAAGAGAATGTAAGATGGTTCTTGCTGATGCCAGGACAATTGCAGTACATGGGGATTTCCTTAGCTTATCAGAAACGGATTTGTCTCCAGAAAAGGATGGTACTCTTTGGATGATTTCCAGTGGAAAACCTGCACTGGTGAGAACCTTTGTGTTCTGTTATTGTTGATAATATTTTACCTTTTTAGATCACTTTAATTGCCTTGTTTGTCCTTTCACAATATGATAGGGCTATTTAAAAATGGGTATATAAGATATGAAGTATAATGCTACTGATTTTGTAAGTTTCTATTGTAAATATCTAACTTTGGCAACTTTTCTTCATAGAATGGGCATACTAACAACTTAGTTTTCTTCTTTTAAGCATTCGTACATAGCCAAATAGAATATATATTAATGTATTGTGTAAGTTGTAATTGATTCATGTGGTATACATGTTCTATTCTAGTTATAGCCGTTTTAGGTGCAGCTGCAGATGGGACTTTATAAAGGTGCATACTATTTTAGACTATATTGTCCTGGTGGAATAGATGGACATACAAACAGTGGTTTAGTTCCCTGTTAATATTTGGCATTCCTGATGTAAGATACCTCAATACTCAAGTAGCTACCATGAATCCTCAAGATCAACAACCACTTTTGTCCTCTAAAGGCAAAGAGATATTAATCATACTTAAGAATTTGTAAGGGGTACGAAAATTCCTGTGCATCCTTGGTGTTCTTGAATTGGCAATAATTGAGGAAATTTTGAAATATAAAATAAAATTTCTGTTCTAACTAAACTCTATGCTAGACCAAAATTCACACTTCCAAGTTCCAAGGCATAAGAATAGTGCAGAGAAACGTCCAGAAAAATCTACATCCCAGTCCATAACTATGTTTGCTTCTTGACATAACTAGAACAAGTGGTTGAATATTTGAGAGGAAATATTTGTGTTTCTATTCTAACATGCCAAACTAAAAATAAAGACATTTTTAGAAAGTCATTTCAGAAGTATGTGGCTTATCCCCTGCGCACAACACCATTCTGTATTGCTTGTATTGCTATGAAGACCGTAAGCAAATTCAATAGACAGTTTGTTAGATATTGTAATGTTTATTGTAATGTAAGTGGCAGAAAACGACCAAATTGATTGATCTGGAGCAACTACTAGAAGTTGAGGTTTTTGCATGGGTGGGGTTGTGGAATGGGCCGAGTGGCCTACCTTCTTTTTAGTTCTTTTGCTTTTGTAGATTTGTGTTTAGTTTTCCTTTCAGTATGCTCTTTCCAAACTATAAACGGGATAACAAAACCAATGGATGGACACATTAGTCTTCCAATGATAAAATTGTTTAGCCTGTATATTTCCTATGGCTCAAATTTTCTATGCAAATATAATCAATTGCTTTTGTATGATTCAGACAGAAAATATCTTGTCTAGTCTTTATTTTTTGCCAATATGCTTAGAAATTATTATATGAGTAGAATATCCACATGGGTTTTTACTTTTCAAAATATATGCTTACACATTAATATATGTAGATGTAACATTCTAGTACAAGATGCCTTTATTTAACTATATAAATGATTGGAAAGAACAGTGACCTTAAGCTGTTGTTATTCTTCTTTATATTTTTCAATTACAAGCTTGAATACTTTCTTCAAAATTCATAGTTAATAAGCTTGGGCTGTAGTATTTTTATTTATTATTTATGATGTAAACTCGGAACTTTTCACATTCTTAGGATGGTCACAATCCATATAAACTACTCAAATAGTCTTGCTGGGGAAGATCTATATAGCAAGCTTTCGTTAGTTGATAAGGCTGGAAGTGATCGTCTGTCTCGGGAGCAAGCAAGTGGTGAATGGCTCAAAATTTGTTCAACTCCTATGCGATCGGTATTTTGACACACTGTAACATCGTGAGATCAACAAATTTGCTACTGGTTGGAGGTTATTCTTTGCAGTCTTTTTCTGTTAGTTTTGCTGCTTATTTTCCCCTCCAGATCCTTTTTAGAGAAAAGGAGTGGAAAACTTAGTTTTGGTTAAGATGAAGGTTGTGTCTTAAGAGCCAGAAAATGCTCTCAAATGCTAATATACTGTCAGTGACTGCAGATAACAGCGTATTCAAATGAAGATTTAGGTTTGGATCAGCCACAAGTAGCAGCATTATTGATCATGATGTTGGCAGCAGAAATATCAAATGTGGGAATCCGCTTTCAAATCCCCAAAAAAGTGGTTTCATATGCGAAGTATTTCCATGGAAAGGTCATTAGTGCTCTGGGATCAACTGTAACTGTAAAAATGCAGAGTCCACCATCAGAAGATTGGCAGAAAAGTTCAAGAAACAACAATAATGAAATTTTTCTTGCATCAAGGTCAGAAGTTCCAGATCAGAATGAGGGAAAGGAGATATGCCAAAAACTTTAGAGGCGAAACAAATAGTACAAGACCATGGTTCACAGCTTTAGATATGGGGGATGGATTTCCAAATAATTTGTTAAAACATTGTGAGACATTGGCAAAGGACACTGATGCACCTGAAATGAGACAACATAAACAAAATTCTTCATGTGACAGTGAGATCATACATACAGCTAAAAATATTGTCAGGGTGGTTGCTGCAGGGACCTGGCCTTTGATTAAACAGAAGTCATTAGTTGGTGTCCTAAATTCCTTATGTTACAAAATGGTTTCGATGGCCAGATCCATGGGCTTCATATATTGGTTTGTCTTGCATCAAACTATAAATAGAATCGCCAAACCTAAAGCATAACCAAAATTTACTTGTTGATATGAGATATTTTAACTGACTTCGTACCTATTGGTTTGATTTATAGAGCATTTCCCTTCCAAGTATACCCCCACTCATAAGAAGCATGAATTGTAGATTATGAAATTGCAAATAAAATAAAGGTAGTACGTTGTTCAAACAAAATGCAATAAAGGGTTTATGTTTATTTTAAGAAGAATACCCAATAGATACTCACCTAATCCATGACCTATTTGCAAAATATAGTTTCTTCTCGTCTATCAAACCAACTACCAAGGTTGCTTGGTTATAGCTAGGGAGAAGAAAGCGTAAATGAATCCCTGTAAGAAGGCTCTTGTGTCAAGATTCTAACATTAGTTCCTTAAAAGAATTATCAAACTATAGGAAATAGCAAGAGGGAAAATCATGCCTAACTCATTTTTTGGTTTAAAATGCAGAGACAAGATTATTATCTTTCTCGAGGAATGGACTTCAAGGTTTTCTTTGTAAAAGATTCCAGAAGAAACTTGTGCAAGAATTATGCAAGGCATTGTCTATCCAAACCTCGAATGTTCTCTTTTATAAATTGATCATCAAAAGAACCGCAAATAATGGTTCAAATGGAAATGTCAAAACCCTGGTCAATGAATTTTAATTTAAAAAAAAAAAAATTTCAATAGGCGTCGCTTAAGCGACGGTTCTACTTGTCACTTAAGCGACGGTTAATGGTTATATCCGTCGCTTGTCCGACGGTTTTTCAAGCTTTTATGTAGTATTTTTTTTTTTTAAATATTGACTAACCGTCGCTTATCCAATGGATTGGCTGTCACTTAACCGACGGCATGAAAGTTATTTTCTTAAAAAAATTTCACTACTGTCGATAACAGGCTGTCGCTTAACCGACGCTTTACCGACTGTTACTTAGGTGTCGCTTAACCGACAGTTACTTAAGTGTCGGCTAACCGACGACAAGTTTTCAACGCTTAAATAAAAATCAAAGTGTCGTACATGCGACAGAGAAGTGTCAAAAATCCGACATGACGGCCATCGGATTTTTAGTCGAAATGTAGTAGTGAGTGCATTTATGCCCCAGTGTCCATGGTTGAAAGCATGTGAAGCACAATTTTTTTATTTGAAGTTCATCCCTGTTTAGTCCTTCTTTCTTATTATTTTCAATTGAATCTCTTTGCAAATGATTCTTATTAGGTGCATATCTTTTCCAAGGCTTCTTTTCAAATTTGAAGTTAGGCTTGAGAGGAAATCTTGTTCTAGGAAGCACATTTTGGAGATCTCTAGTGAAGCTCATTGCATATTTTAATGTAGTGGGCTTGAGGGATTTGACCAAACCTTTTAAGGGTTCAGAAAAACCTTCAGTGAACAAGAATACTAACCTTCCCATATACACATCAGCCACCTTGATTGATAATTTTTGAAATTCCATCATATAATTAGTCGGGGTCCCAACTTGCTTCAATTGTGCTAGTTCTTTGAAATACAATTCATGATATTTGTTCTCAAATCTCTCTAATACGTTGTCAATAATTTATCCATATGTATTAACCTGATCATCACCCAAAGTCTTCAAGCCACAGAAAAACCATTCATTGGCATCTCCTTCCAAGTGCAATATGGCAATTTTTAAGGCATCTTCTTCCACCATTGGATTCCGTTGAAAATACACATCTAATATTTGCACCCAAGTGTTAGCAAAACTTTGAGAAGAACCATCAAAAGTAGGGAGTGGAACTTTATTAATGGAACAATTTAAGTATTTTTTTGTATAGATACTTATTATATTCCTTCTTTTTGAGTTTGTTTGCAGAAAGAAAGTACTGATCAAATGGTACACTTCTTTTACAATCTGCATCCAATTTATCCCATTCTTTTTCCATTGTAGCAAGTTCAAGTTGAATGTTGGGCTCTTCTTTGGGTATATTAATTTTAGATGAAGTAGGCCTTGGTGTGATATAAAATTCATGGGGTCTATTATGGGTTCCTATTCTTGAAAAATTATGCTCACCCATTGTCTTATTTTCTTCTAATTGTGAACTATTGCTATCTCCCATTACTCCTAATTTGCTTCCAAATTGGCTAACCAACAATTCGAATCCTTTCATAAGATGCTGGTTCATGTTATTGGTTATTTCATAAAATATAGGTTTTATGATTTTAATAGATTCCACCTTTCCCTGATCAGTGTATTCCTTCCCATCGATATTCATAGTTTCAAATGTACCTCTTCTTCTACTACTTCTTCTTCTTCAACAAAAAAACATTCAACTTCAGGATCTAAGGGTAGTGGCTTATTGATTTGAATACTTGATATGACCATAAAGTTCCAATACCATGATATTATACCACTTGTAATGTCCCTTTTTTGAGATTTTATTAAATGACCAATTTTTTCACTTTTTCCCCAATTTCGACCTTAACTAGTTTTGATGTCTAGACCTCCAAATTGACCCAAATGCTCCCAAAATTTATCAGAAGGTAAATTAATTGATATTATAACTTAAATATTATTTTCAGGTATGTTTTATCCCCCAATATTACTTCTTAAAACTTTTTTAGTGTTCTGTTCAAAGTAGGATTCTTTACTAGCAAATTGGGGCTCCAATTCCCCCAGGGTAATTGCTGGAAATGGCTTCTCAAATGGTCCCAAAGTCACTCAAATTTATGAAACGAGGCAGGGGACATGTAAGGGAAAATATTAAAGTCTTATATGAATCATTGTTAAGCTTATACAATATGTTATTAATCTTTCCAAAACAGCTCCCAAATCACAATTTCGACCCTTGGGGAAAATGCACCAAATCTTCTCCCAATGCCATAAAATTGAGTAAAATGGATTACAATTATTAATTAATGAATATTATAATTTAAAAACACATTAGTGAAATTCAATTTATCATAAATTTATCAGAGATACATTCCTCCATTCGAAATAATAAGCATTACCATGGCATATATCAAAATAGAGTGGAAATGGTCAATGTTTGCTCATTAAAAGTCGTTTTGACATACAAGTATTGGGTATTTTGACTTGAAAATTTATGAGAATGAATAAAATAGAATATTTAACTTATTAATATCATAAATATATCAGGAATAGCTCTCCCAAATAGTACATGATCTCACCCAAGGCGCAATTCCTCCATGAGCATGAATATGCAAAGAAAACTGGAAATGGTTGAGAGAAAGTGCTACAATGGAAGAATCCACATGATGACCTGTAGATTACACCTGAAAATAAGAATCCATTAAATTTCCATTAAATACTTGAGTTGCCTCTCCAAACAACAACTTGGATGGGAATATTTCACCCTCGAAATTGGCTAAGGAAAGAAAACTAGTCATCCACTACCTCTCACAATTCACAAATGACAATTTATCAAATGATCAAAATACATTATCTTGGTTGCTTCTTGTATTTTATAAACATACAGCCTTATAAGGTTTCTAATCCATACACAAACTCAATCCAATTCGAATTAGGTTGCATGCTCATGATTTTCCATGTGTCCTCCCTTTACTAGCCTTCCACCTTCCCCAAATTCAAGTTGGATCCCATTGAGCTTCCCAAAATCTCATGAGAGCTCTATTAGATTCTCTATTTCGACCTAACATGTCAGATATGTCAGATTCCATCCTTCATATCTGATTTGTGTCATAGGTGTCATAGATTCTTCATCATTCTTGTCATAGAGCTAGGGAATCTAGTCCAAGTGTCTCACTAGCTCCAAAATGACTCTTCCTCTCCCATGTAAGTTAGATTTCCTCCAAAATTCAACCTATGATTCATATGGACAAGTTTATTATCCTTATAAATCATCCAATAACCTTTAGGCTTCCCATGGATTCAAAATTGCAAGAGGAGGATGCCATGTGGTCCCCATAGTCTCCATGTGTCTCCATTCTCCATTGCCACTTCAATTTTCTCTTGTATTTATTTACTAATCTACATTATTAAATATTTATCCCATTCTAATGTCTAAACATAATTTATTAGCTCCCTTATTAAAATTTCAAATGTATCCATCCAACCTAGAGAACTAGTAGGATTGGTGGAATTGTCCTGCTATACATTTATTTGAATGGGGACATTACAAGAACAAAATGGCTTGTCCTCGGCTCAAACTTTATTTCCATTAAGTATAGCCTCCACATCTTGAGATCATGTACTATGGCTTCAAGTTCTAAATCATGAGTAGTATATTTCTTCTCATGCTCCTTCAACTTTCTTGACTCATAGTATACCATGTGGTTGTCTTACATAAGGACTCCTCCAAGTCCTTGATTACATGCATCAGTACACACCACAAAATCTCTTTATGGGTCTGCAATTTTCAAAACTAGTGTACTTGTAAGAAGATTCTTCAAATTTTGGAATCTTTCTTCACATATTGGTTTCCATTCAAACTTTATTCCCTTCTTTTGCAAAGAAGTGATGGAATGTGCAACCTTGGAGAATCCTTCAATGAACCTCATGTAGTATCCTGAAAGTCCCATAAAATATCTTACATATGCCACATTTCTTGGGGTTGGCCAATTCATAATGGCTTCAATCTTCTCAAGGTCCACAAATATTCCCTCCTCTGAGATAATGTGACCCAAATAATGAATCTTATATTTATAAAAGTCACATTTTCTCAACTTTGCATACAACTTATGCTCCCTTAGCAATTTCAATGTCAGTCTTAAATGTTCTTCCTGCTCTTCTATTATCAGGAATTCATAACCAGTGCAAACACTGCTTGTTCTGCTGTAATGTAAGACACAAATACAGAACAAAAAGAGACAACAACATATCCTTTCCTTGAATAATTAAATCAATTAAAATAAAATATATTATACCTCAAACTTGGATCTGCTTGTCTTCTCTCGAGATAGTCTTGGCAATGGTTCAGTACCTCTAAAAGATATCACAATACAAACAAAATTTATGAGAATATCATGATAATTGACCATCCATATTGGTAATCAAGGAATCCAATAATATTTAATTACAAACACTACAATCAAATACAGGAAAGGGAACTGTCTTTTTTATTAATATATCGATGAGAAATAAGTACAACCAAAATCCTTGATGTCAATGGATTCTATCTCAATCAAGAATGTCTACAATATCCTATGACTATGAAGACCTCTCCAAACACAAGATACCTCTACTTTGCCTCTGATTCAGACTTCAAACTAGTGGCATAAGGATGCTTTTTCTGGCCTCCTCCACTCTCTTCATGAAGGCTCCATTTATAGGCCTAGAACTCAAGATATGACTTGGAAAAAGGATAGAATGAGATCCCTATAGGTGAGGGAGGCAAATGCCACCTCTCCCAGGAATATAGGAACTAATTCCACGAAGGATTTCATACGAAATATTCTAAAAACATATTTTTTTCCTTTTTACTAACCACCGACACTCTTAGCAGAACTGTCAGGAGCACCGACCTAGCATTTTTCCCAAAGAAAAGGGAAAATGGCACCTTTTACTCAACTAGGTCAGGCATTGGCGACGCTCTGTGTGAAACACCAAAAAGAGTCGCCCCTTCTAGGTCAAGGAAAAAAGTTACCAAGGTAATTCATGCCAGGATTTCTAGGAGGTTGAAAGGCAAAGTGAAATTCTCATGGAGGCTGCTAAGCAATGTGAAATTTCCAGGTGCAACAGAATTCCCCCAAAAGTATGAAGATAGAAGAAGGTGATAGGTGAAATAGTTTGCAAATTTTTCCGTCTGATACAAAGGAAAAGAGAGATAGAATCATATAAGACCAGCAACTGACTTTATCCAACCCAATAATCGCTGGGGACCAATACACTGTAGATCTATGAGGATGACCATGTCATGGCTACTAATGATACACTGTAGATCCATGAATATCTACTACAAGAATTAGGACATATCTACGAGATATACAAAGTAGATCTATGACTCTCAATGTCAAATATAGAACACAACCACCAAACATACAATGTGGATCCATGTCATGACTGTGAATGATCTCCAAACGCAACCTGAGCATCAACAATGATGATGATAAATCCGAACCACTCAAGGTATTCATCCCGATGTCCAAACGATATGAATCTAACCATGTGATTATAATGTCTTGACGTGGAACATGGTAGAAACCACTTGATTACTAGTCAATAATGTAAACTGTTAACAAGTGCGAGGGTAATCATCATTGATGTCAATGATCCCCAAGGTATCTCAATACATACCATCGAATGTGAATAAAGGACTTGAAGTCTAACATTCGATGAGATCTTTCAATCAAGAGTCAATGATGTAAACTCATGTTGAAAGCGAGGTAATCTACCATTGAGGAATGAAGGCCCAAGGTACTGTCTAGGTTTCTAGGTCTAATTGCTAGATAATAATTTGGAGTCGACAAGAATAGACTTGTCATGAGAGGGCTTTGATGATTCCCGCATCAGTGACATGAAACTAGGAAAAAAATTTGATTTGAATTAATGGACTAACTAAGATAATGACTGACTCTTAAGGACAAATGAAGTTATTTATGAGTTATGATTCTAGGAGAGACACCCTTTGAACAATTTGACAGCATGCCACATGACTTGGATGTTTTGACTTAAATGAGAATACAACCAGGTGTAATGCAAGGAATTTGACAAAGCATTCTTTGAATTGACTCAAAGGAGTCAAGTGACTCACAAAATTCGATCGACTCAGAGACAAGATAAAAAAACCCAACTGTTCAGATATGCAAATGCAGACAGGTGCCATGTTCAGAGGTGGACTGTAGAGTACTTCCATATAAACAAATGAAAAACATTCCCCTTTCATTTAATTTCCCCACCTCGAAATGTGAGTGTCTCTTTTTATTTTTACGAGTCCAAAGAGGGTAACAAACACTTGTTGAAGCTCATCAAGCAATGAGTCCATTCTCATATTTTTCATGAACCTAAGAAAGGAGGGGTTTGTTCCCAAATAGGGTCTTTCATCGTGTAATTTTACAATTCCGATGAAAGCAAACTCATTTTTCATTTCATGTTTAGAGAGTCTTAAATGACTAAGAATACTCCAAAATATCCTTTTTTGTAAATTAGGCCATTTGGTCTGAAAAAGAGATAATCTACCCCTGACTAGTTGACTGTTCTGATTCTTTTACAAGCGTGAACACAACAAGTTCACTTGGCAATCTTTTTGTGTTTTGAGGAGACTGAAAAGAGCTTAAATATAACTCCCAAACTAGGTTCCTTTTTCATAATCCACATTTTATGAGTCTGAAAAAATGAAAAAAGTATACTTGACACCTTTCTACTAGAATTTTAATGAGCATGTAAAAAGTGTAAATGACGCTTAGTACTTTTTCAGCTCTGCTCTAAGCTCGAAAAAGAAAAAATAGATTAAATCATAACCATGACTCAATATTCACCTGAAAAAACTCAAAAAACACCATTAAAATCCACTTTTCAAAACTATAGAAAGTAAAAAATAAAAACCCACTTTTACCAAAATAATTTGGATTTCAAAATGAAATAAATTACAATGTATTTTTGAAAACTCCAAACATTCTATAAATAGAAAGGGTAGGTAAGTTATTTTTACCACTTGTTTTTTACCATTTGTGAGTTTTGGAAGTTGGCTTTGATATAAAGAGTTCCTCCAGTGATTTGGCAAGGGCATTCAACTTAATTGTTGCCTCATTCTCCATAGAAGAGGTAAGCATTTGATCCTTCTCTTTTTCTATGTCCAATAAATGTCATTTTGTTTCTTTTGCATTATTTAATTCCAAGTTCTAAAAATGTTTTTATTGTTTGAAAGTAAGATAGATGATAAATTCTTCATTGGAAATGATAGGATAGAGGATTAACAGTCCTAATAGGGGATTTGAACCACATTAGAAGGAAAAAAATTTCTTCTTTTAAGGTTTTTAGCTGTCGGCCAGTGCCCTCGACGGTGCTCTATCAAGCTGGCACATGAGCATCGTCAATGCTCTGTCCACAACAGATAGGTGCCCGATGCTTTGCATGCCAAAGGCATAAGAACCACGGTGATCTATGCACAAAGACTAGCCGTGCAGCAGGGGAAAAGAGAAGAAAAATAAAAACCCTAAGCCTTCCAAAAAATCATTTTTCATGTTTCTTAGCTTTGCAATTTATAATGTTATTTGTCTTTCTTTCTTTTAGCCATGATATACTTTCTAATTATGAATTTTGCATGTCACAGGTTCATCGTGGTACTTTGGAAAGAAAGGGAACATGAAGTCCCAGACACCCAGGCTATGCATGACCCAGCCACCATTGAGGCTTTACAGAACTGTGGGCTTCTTAGGTATTTTCAGATCCCTGTAATGAAAGCACATGTCCAGTTACTAGAGTATATCATAGACACGTGGGATCCTGACCAAGAGAATTTTGTGGTGGGAGTCCACATCTTGCCTATAGAGATCGAGGATATTTATTTTCTAACCGGTTTATCCATGAGGGGAAGCCCTATGGTTCTATCTGGAGCATGAGGGGGAGAAGGCTCCTTGGATGATATCATCGATCAACATTGCTCATTGGGTACAGATTCCCAATTGGGCAAGCTACGGATCAAGTCTCTAGTGGATCTCCCCTTGATGACAGTTGTAATGTCCCCGACCCTCTGACTGACAAAGAGGATGCTACTAACACCAAACATATGGGAAAACAGCCCCATGAACATGGGTAGGCATATAATGCTGAAATAAAAAGCTTAAACATAATACATACTAAGATGCCCTTAATATACATAGCGGAAGAAAACATACATTCATTCAAGAATGCCACATGTTCATCAATTAGTAAATATAATTGCAGATGCAGAATAGTCAAGAATACTTGTTACGGAGAGAAATTCCTATGGCTTGGGGTACCACAACAGACAGCTAGACTCTAGAAATCAATCTTCTCCAATATGCAATAGAAATAAACAATCTAACACTAAAGGATCGAACCTCGTACCTTATTCCGGACGGTTGTAGTAGATCCCCGTTGAGCTTTCCAATCTTCAGCTTGAATTGTTATAGCACGTCCTCAACAACAAGTAAACAATACAAGCATACTATATTTCATGGTGTTAGATCTATTCTAGCATATATAATCAATAATGTAAAAGCATTTGACATATTCCAATGGAAACAATATTCATTCAAATACACATTACTGGACAGGAAAAGATATTTCTATTAATAAGAATCAGAGATTACAAGTGACAACCTCTGACGTCACGTCTGCGAATTGGAGAAACTGAATCCCCCACTTGGGCCTCCACCACCTCAATCCTCCATCACTTCGATAGCAATCTTAATAACAAAGGGCAAGCTTGGGAAGAACACAACAGTGCTCCAAGGGACAAAGGGATGCAGACTCAAGCATAAAGTTCTGGCAACAATGGACTATAATTTCGATGCTCTCAATTTTCTCTTATGCTTTCAATGTACCATTGGGTTCCTTATATAGTCCTTCAAAGGGGTACTGAAGGGTCGAATCCGTGCGATCTCAAGGCATATGGAAGGCCAGGAGTCATATGAGTCGGATCCAAGTCAAGGAACAGTCCAAAAGGATTTGGATTTATGTACACATCCCGATGTACGTGACTATCGAGGGAATACCCGCGTATGTACGCGATTATCGGGGAAAAAGCCGCATATATCAATATTATAATGTTTTTAGGGATGATCAAGGTGACATCAAAAGATATAAAGTGGTCCAAAGGGGCTAATGATTCTGCAGCGGGACAAGGGAAGGCCATACAATGTGTGATTCACCTAGTGTGGTGAAATCCGCTATAACAGATGCCCCCTAATGTATGAGATCAGAGGGGTTATACGATGGCCGAAATACATTATAAGTCCATCCCAGGAAGGAAGTGATGAAGGTACCCAAATGGAAGACCAGCCACCCAATCAGCATAATACCATAATACAACTCTGCATATAATCTGCAAATACATCTAGCAGTCCCGGATACATAAGAGTACAATGGCCATGAATAGGCATGATACATGATGGAACATATGTGGTCATCGCCACGTACAATATCCATAGATCAGAATCTCCATGATGAAGATATACAAAGGACCATGATCTCCACAAGGCTGAACATATACAATAGATCAAGATCTCCATAGTGGCTGGAAATGTCTGACATACACTGGAACAAGTCACGAGAGCTGAAATCTCATGAACACTGGCACGATCAA
>LPNX010536464.1:8012-26462 GCA_001517045.1 Pseudotsuga menziesii
CGGGATGTGCCGATGGTGGTGCACTGGTGGATGGTTCTCGTGGCCCAGTAGGTGGTGGTGCACCAGTGGGTGGTCCTGCACTAGGTCCTCGTGGCCCAGTAGGTGGTGGTGCACAAGTGGATGGTTCTTCACTAGGTCCTGCATCCCCACCCATCTGCTGAAGAGTAGTGCTATGGCGAAGGACCACTCGTGCGATTGTCAAAAAAGCATCCCGTGTCTCAGCAACTACGCGAGTTGTAGGTGGGGCATCTGGCCCATGCAATGGCGCGTGAGGTGCAGGGATAGGGCGATTAGGGTCTTGGGCCCTCGCATTGGGTCGGTTTTGGGGCATCCCCCCACCGATCCCCTGAAACTCCAAGTAAGAAAAATAGTTCACGTGTTTATGCAACACGAACTCTGCATACATCTTTCGAAGGAAATACAGGGGCATTTCCCTGTTGTTATGCGGTGGAAAATCAAAGACCATATACCATCTATCCATCCAGTTATTGATAAATGGTTGGTATATGCACCACTCAATGGATATATGTGGCCGGTTTGCATTTGGGATTTCTCCAGTCCGAGGATCCCTGAATAATGCAAAAATTTCCTCCTTTTTTATTTTTAGCCTTCTTATTGCCACATAGTCCAATCCATCCTCTTGTTCTCTTCTTTTCCTCTCTCTATATGATGTGATATCATATAGAATATTAGTTGGCTGCGAAATAGTGTCAACAATAGAATCCATGGTGGATGCAAGTGAGCGGTGAATCTCATCGCCGCCACGAAAAGAGGCACTGATGCCCCTTAAGCGGGCAAGCTCAATCAGAATCGCGGTATTTGGATCCATTGCAGCAACTGCAAAAAAAACATCAATAAGCAAATCATTAGAAACATATACATGGCATATAATGACGTCTCTTAAAAATTGAAAATGTATTAAATCAAACTCAAGTTAGCAATTTAATGACAAATTCACTTACATATATTTTTTTAAACTTAAGATTAAACATTTCACAATTAAAACGTAAGTTTCGTTCAACTTGTGACTACATTCAGTTAATGAGTAAGTAAGAATTGGATATAACTTGTTCTGGCTTACAAAGATGGTTGCGCTAACTTAGAAAGATGATTTGAATTTTGTTGAGAGGTTTGTCTTTCGTTTAAGGTTTGGATTTTGGCAGGAAAGGAGGAATTGTTCATTGTTCCATATTTCTTCTATATGGGCAAATTAATAGGGAATGCCATTATGAAATTGTCCATGGTTCTATAGCGAGTACGAGTTCTTTCATCACTTTTTGAAAAGATGCTTGTTTATGCTTCCAATCATATTGAAAAGATGTTTGTTTATGCTTCCTAGATTCTAGTGAGAGTGGTTTTTTTTCTAATGGTTATGGTTTTCACAATCTCTAGGAATTTTGGCTTGCTTGTAATTTTAAAGGCCTTAATTCATATGTATGGCATATGATGTAGATTTTTAGGCAATATTTGGTTTGTTGGTGAATTTCTCTTGAAGGGTAGGCTCTTTTGGTCATGTAATTGTTTGGGTTATTGACTATTCTATTTTTTTTTATGTACTAGAGAGTTTCATTTGATTAGATATAGAATAGCATCTAAATTGTTTTTTATGAGGAAAAAAGAAAATAAAAAGTTTAGACTTCCTCCATAATGCATGTCAATAGGGTTTTTTCCAATGGCATTGCCTAGAAACATTTGTGTCAAATTGTATGTGATCAATTTATGTGTTTAGTCTTGGGGAAGGCATTGGCATATTATCATCTTTGGTTGGTTGGTGTTTTGGCTATGAGATGATTGTTTATATTTTTATGGTTTTTATTGCATTTACAAATAAAAAATGGTAATTTAAGTATCTAATTGAAAAAAAAAGCTATGGGTGAATGAATTACTTGTTAATATGACGATTCACCGGAGGATTTGTCTTCAAATCGAGGAATGGGCACTCTTCCAAGTTCCTAAGGCACGGGCAGGCTGTTGTCTTCGTGCTCCTGTTCGGTGAAAATGACTCTCGGTCAGGACTATGTGTTTTTTATTTTCTTTATAGATTTAAAAAACGCGCACGCGTTATGGTTACCTAGCCTACATGTCTGCTGACATGTCAGGCTCGGATTTACTATTCCAAGTGCTATGGAAGAGGAGCGCGTTATTTTTCTATGTAACGTGAGCTTGTTCCTAAAAATTTGAATTGCATCTAAAAGGTCCCTCAACTTCTTGCACACACCCATTTGCATTTATCAAAATATATTTGGCCCTATATCTTTGGCCCTAGTTCAGTTTTTTATGTTCATTCTTGAATCTTTCATATAGTTTTGTTTGTGTTATGTAATGTGTGGTTCATGATCCTTGGAACTCCTCATTTTTAGTACATCCTTCACGTTTGAAGAAGGTCGGGTGTTATCATGCCAAAAACTCTACACTAGTCCTTTAACTCCATTGATATTGTCTACACTAGTCCAACAAAGGCCCAAAAATCGTCCACGCTGATTGTGTCAAGATGTTCTCTTCTAATACAATACTTACATAGTGTCTTGACATTCAACTTCACAAGTTTGGATGTAGGCTTCATCAAATGAATATTTTTTGTGTTCCTATTTACAATTGCTACTCACAATGGGACAATATACATTACGATTTTTAGAACATTTTTTCTTACCAATTGTACTAAAATAATCTTCTAACATTTTACCAATATGACTACTTGGGAAAGAATTAGTTATTACCTTGATGCCCAATTGTTTTCTAACAACAATAAAAACCTAGATTTTAGCTACCATAAAAGTAACCTACATTTTTTAGCATCACATTTTGAATCAAAGTAATTATTAATTATTTGTCTGAGTCTAATAAGCAATAGGGCATTTAAGAGAACTAGTGACACTTTCATCCACCTCGATACATTTTGGAGTTCTTCAACACATTAGGGTAAGTTGAGGTAATGGAGTAGCATGTGTAGCATGAAACACTTAATTAGTAGGCCATGATGATTCAACAAGAGCTTGTGGTTACTCATCCACTTGTTAATAGCTATATGGAGGAGCTTAGAAATTCTTATGGGTGGTCTCAAAAATATTTACGTGTTCAACAGTAGGTTGGACCTCCGTGGTGATCTCAACACCATTTACTTTTTCTTCATCAGAATGTTCTTCATGATTTAAATCCAAAATTTCAAGATTTGCATAACTAGTACAGGTAAAAAATGCTCATTTTTCCTCCTCATCCAAATCATGTTCAAATGGTGGTATATTTGTTTGGAACTTGCTTGGTATTGGAATTGCAACATCTTCTGATGAGCACCTATGCTTTACTTCTTGACTAGGGCCATGAGGGGGGTTTTCATCCACTATTCTTGAAAATGAGGGCTCATATGTGGAGTGTTTATGTTTATCTTGTCATAAATTGATAAAAAGACTTGTATCATCTATTGTGCTTGGAATTGAAACATGCATCCATCATCACCATGTCTTCCCTTACTTTTTCTCTAATTTTTTTAGAGGATTTTAGGATTCTTTTTTCTTGTTGATCTTCTTATTTTATTGTGTATGTTTCCCATTGTCACAATAATCGACACTAGTATCTTGTTTTGGGTTCTATATAAATCATAAGCCAATAAGACAAAAAACTTACAATTGTTGTTTTCCCTATAGAAACATGTATGACACAATTTTCTAGCAAATTTCAATGGAAATAAGGTTGTGGTGGAACCAAGGGAATTTTTATATCACAATATTGCGTGCACTATGTGTTTTAGATGGGTGAATGATATCAACAAAACACATATGTGATATGATAAAATCATGTGCACTATATGTTCTCTTGGTCTACTTGTCAACTAACTAGCCAAGTTCGGAGCTGTCGAGCCTAGTTCTTATAAACATGAGTACATTATTATTTTCTATAATATGAGTGAGTTTTATAGAACTTTGGTTGCACCTGAAAGGTCACCAACTTCATGTGCATGACCTAATATTTCCATTAGAAGAGTTGGATTGGATCAATGAAATCATGATTCAAGATGAAAAGATAGGAGAAGGAGAAATACATGTATCCATCAACTTCAAAGGACTCATTGTTGTTGGCATTCATGCTATTTTACCAACACCCTTTGGTTCATACTTAAGCTTTTCTTTAAATGAGTATTCAAACTCAAGAAAGGATAACAAAATTTTGAAAACCCTAATTTTTAAAATTTATATGCAAATGTATTGGCATTGATTTTAGAGGCATTGGTGGTATCTTGCTGCCAAACTTGGAAGTCATGACTATATATTTCTAGAGTCTATGTGTGTCGTATGTTCTCTAGGTCCTTTTTCTCCTCAAGGGTCCTTAGATTCCTCTACTCAATGGATAGATTTAGCTTAGTATGGGCACACCATAATCTTGCTCAATATAGTATAGTATAGTCTAGTCGAGAGCTCTCTTATGTTCGATTTTATGTTTTTTTAATTATTTTTTATGTGGTGTCCTTTCTCTCCTCAAGGATCTTTAGATGCCTCTACTCAATGGACACATCCAACCGAGTATGGACAGATCACCATTGTGCTCAATATATTCTAGTCGAGTTGTGTTATGTTCTATTTAATGTTTTTCAATGCATTTTTTTATGTTGTGTATTATATATAATATATAATATATATAATTTTATTTTTTGGTACTCGCTCGAATAAGTAACTCTAACAAGCTCATACTTGCATGACATGCGGTCAATTCATGTCCTCTACCACTATACATGTAGGTGCACCCACACAACTCACAAGCATGGGGCACCTGCTAATTAGAGTTTGAACCAATGACATCTTTACACCGTGTCATATAATTTCACTTCTATGTCATCACGTCTACACCCTACAAGTTTTTTTTGAAGGACATCGAGGTGGACATTTATTTACTTATATGTGTGCATAAGTAATGAGGTCATTTAATGCAATCTCTCTAAGTGCAACCACACTTTCGGCCACCACCTCAAGTTGACCTCATGGCTTCAAGCTATGCCTTCACCAGAATTGAACATTACCCACAGGTGAAAAACTCATGGCTCTTCACTAATGAATCCAACCACTTTGAGCTAATATACAGTACATATTATATATGATATATTATATGTGATTATATTAGATTATAATTGACATGATTTAGTGCTAACTCTCTCCACTTGAGTGATATATATATATATAATTTTCATGATTTATTGTCACCCTTTCCACTTAGTGACATGGAACATTTGTTTTTCAAAAATTCTCTTTACATGGATAGTGTATTGGTTTTGTCTCTATGCATGGTTTATGAGCCATATACATATCTTTTTGGTTATAAGACATTGTTGTTCTTCATTGAACTTTGTCCAAGGCCTCAAGAACCCTCCTCTTATAACTCATTGAACCATGTACAAGGCCCCAAGAACCATCCTCAAAGTATAAATATTGCAATGGTTCCCATACAACATCTTTGGGCCAAATATTTTTCCATTACAAGATTTGTGTGGTGGTTTTGGACCATTCCATTATCCATAAAATCACCTCTTAGGCCCTAGAATGTTTAGTCGAAAACCCTATGGTTTGAAGTTAAGGCTTATTCCCCTCATAGTTCTTTTTGAGGTTAAGGTTTATTCCCCTCATAGTTCCATGTCCAAAACCTTAAAAGCATCTCTACTACTCAAAACCTCCGAATAATTTCCATATCCCACTAAAAGCATCTATACTACTCAAAACCTCCTAATAATTTCCATATCCCACATCGAGGCCAATGATGTATTTACAAAGTCATATATAATGGTTTGAGATTTCATCGAGTGCCTTTGAACAATACAACCATCCTCTTAAGGCTCAAAGGTTCGGTTTCATGCCTTAACCATCTATATGGCGACAAGATGGTTAACTCGGAGGAAACAGGATTTTGATAGAATTTGGGAAAAGGAAACCGAAAAAACAAAGCAATTTGATGGTCATTATCCCACGTCTTCACGGTGGCTTCCATCCACACGTCTTCACGGCGGCTTGGCTTCCATCCACACGTCTTCACGGTGGCTTCCATCCACACAAATGGTAACAGACTAGGTTTCTTCCCCTCATAATTCCATGTTCAAAACCTCTTAATAATTTCCAAAGTCATATATAATGGTTTGAGATGTCATCCATTGCCTTCGAACAATACAGCCATCCTTCACGGTGGCTTCCATTTGCACAGATTGGGTGTTGCGCATGGGTTTCACTTAGACCAACCAAAATAAACCCCAAAACCAAAACAAAACATAAATTTATCTAACTTCAAAGGCCTGCCACTGTACAAATTGAGTGACCAATGATTTAACGATACTATCTTGAAATTACAAACCGCAGCTCGCCTTTTAGAATGATAAAATAAACTGTAAATGTTTTGATGATAATTAAAATTTGTATCCATGCATAGTTTAACCTTGCGAGAATCAAAGTACATAACAATCTATAACTTTCAAGCACCATAAGATCATACGTCTTGCATTGCCACACATGAATGAACAAAATTGAAAACTATGGTATTCTTCAGAGTAAGACTATTAAGAAAGAAGTTGGGAAGTAACGGTAGACAAAATTAAGGCTGGCTGGCATCATCATTGATGCCATTTATTTATTTAAATACAGGAGTAACTGTGAAACACTAAAAAGACCTGTAGTGGCTCCAAAATTGTAACATACTAACAAGTAAATTCATAGCTCACTGACTAATAATATTATACTTGTACTTTATTATTAATAGCAGAGCGGCCACAAAACCAGCCCAGATTCGGTCATCACCACTTGTCGTCAATGAACCCTGCCATACACAAAGAACATAAAACGATTATAGTCCAAATTAGAACGATATTCCAGTGCCAGATTTGTCAGTTGTCGAAAGCACAGAGACAAAACGAACATTCCACCTAGCTAGGTTTAGGGTTTATACGCAAACATACTTAGAACAGTCGACGTTACGGTTGATAGGCACGTTGAGGTCGGTGACCTTGCACAGACCAGGGAGATTGGCAGCCTTGTCCAATTTGACCCCAAATGAGTTTGCTTGATTCTTGAGGCAGTTACAGACAGACTGCCTATCAGTGGTGGCCTTAGCCTGGGAGTCTAACCCCTTAATGGCAGGACAACAGGCCGGAGCAGGGGGGGCCGCATTCCCTATGAGGTATCCTGCACAGGGAGTGAGGGCAGTCACCACCTGGTTGCATGATATCGCACCCTCCGTTGTCACTACACCCCACGCAGTAANCCATCACAGCCACCACAAGCCCAACCAGAAACACCGCTTTAACCATCCCATTTCCAGCCATTTCTCACGCCTCTCTTACTCACAAAACACAAGCAGAAATGATATGCCTGTACTCAAAGCCGAATGTCAAATGCTTAGATGCAGAACCAACTTATATAGCAGAAACGACCCATGTAATCCAACGCTCGGCATCAAATGTCTCACTATTTGGCTATGCACGGCTAACACAGTCGTCAACTTTCTGGAAGGTAAGACGTCTGAGACATAGTTGCCAATTTATCTCCGATACCGGCGTACATGCGGTACGGTCTGTGCTCATACGTCCACGGGATTCCTGTAGGATCTTTTAAAAAAACCCATAAAACTACATAGTACACAGATTGATAAACAAAGAAAATGACACCGCACCACGTTATGAAAATTATAGTAGAGCAGAGTCGTCTAGATCTCGACAACGAGATCGACAGAAAATACCCGTGAACTGGTTCTTCACGGGTATTATCGGCGGCACAAACCCTCCGGAGCACCTAAACGGGTTTGAACTTTGAAGGCCAACTTACTTGGAAGACCATTAGGCGGACGATGATCTACCCACGTTATTGCTACGTAGAACCTACAAGACTGGATGGTTGCAACCCTAACAAAACTACTTAACGTCTGGCCGTTTCTCATGGGCAAACATAAAGTGTGAGAGGTAAGCCACCAGGGTTGGAATTTCAAATGGCGGACACCCGTCAAAATTGCCGGTAGCAATCAAAATCTGAAACGCTTTGTGTATTCAAAGCCAGATTTTTATGGTCTCCGGAATATCTATAACATAACAATTATGTCACAGTGTGATGTGCACACTGTGACAAGTATGTCACATTGCCCGAAGAAATATAGTGTATTAATGAAAAGTTGTGTTAGAATTACAATGGTTTCAGATCTTCATAAGGAGATCTACACTGACAGATCAGTACTAAAAAACTACCATATACCTTCATTCTGTTCCATCAACTTCATTCACAGTGATAAACAAAAACCAAAATATATTAATTTCTATTAGAAATTAGCCAGGACAAAAGAATATCTAATATCTACATCTATCCACATAATGCATTCAGAAATCAAAAGATCTACTTGAAGATAAACAAGTAACCTGTTCTGAAGCAAGAACCTGCTAAAAATAAAGAAAATTTGAGTGTGCCATCCATAGAGCCCAACTCAACTTAGAGATGATATCTGCTTCAACATTCAAATCTCTGTAAACATGAATGAATGATAAAAAGGTGAAACCATTCATCAAACTCTTAGTACTTTCCAACCAATGATTAAGTTCAAGAGACTTCAGTTGGGCTTCACCCACTACCGAATTGATGTTAACTTGGGAGTCGCCCAAAACTTGTAAGTCTTTTATACCCCAATATTTAGCACATAAAAGTAAACTCCATAACCCAACCACTTCCGCACCAGTATTTGTGCCAAAACAAGCCTTTAACCAACCCTTTATAACTTTATCATCACCTAGCTTTGTGACAAAGCCAACACCGCACACACCATTCGAAGTTGCACCATCAAAGAAACCCATTGGGTGATCCTACAAAAGAGAAGGGAAAGAGGAACATCTTCGCCTTCTAACAGAATACTCTTTATTCCAATCGGAAAAATTTGTTAAAATCTCCAGATATATTACCTCAATCTTCTACAAAAAGTTTGAGAAGATGGAGGCATTCCTAGCTTTCCAGACCTCCCACATTACAAATACTGGAATACTGGAGTGATCTTTTCTTTTGTACCAAACCTGCACAGTCCTTTACCGAAGCACCATCCCAACTATGCTTTATCTTAAAAGAGTTCATGAGAAGAAACTAAATTTCAAGGAAAAATACACAGTCTCCGAATAGATGGGAAACCGAATCAGACTTCATAAAGCATAGAGAGCATCTTCCAGGGCCATAGAAGCCCCTACCTCGTAAGACCTCTGAGGTAAATATCTTATTTTTCATCCACAACGAGGTGAATAATTTAAATTTTAAAGGTACAAGCCCTTTTCACAGCCATTGCATCCACCGTTCAGTCTCAATTAAGTTGTTATTCATGATAATAGAGCAATAGGCTAACTTTGCTATCACTTGACCTTCTGAGATATTGAATGTGGAGACCAACTTATCATATTTTGCACAAAGAGTAATATTTCCTTGATTGAGATCAGATATGTACTGGTCCCATTCCACAGCAAGCCTTCCCCACAGTCTCAATACCAGAGAATCAAGCGAGATATTATTACAAGATTCCCGATACATCCTTTAGCAGAAAAAGATTTAGACGGTGAATTTCTACAACTAGATCGTGAGAGAGTACATAATTATCTCCCAACCCACAAAGCGGATCAATCCCCAGAAAGATTGAAATCCCCTACCTACCTTCCACCTCAAAACTTCAGAAATGATTAGGATAGTTTTTACCAAACATACTCGACATGTTATGTCACATTGCAGCATGATACGTATGTCAATTTGGCCGAAGACCTCATCATGGTTGATTATGGTTGAATATATTTAACCAATGTTAATGATGTTTAATAATGAGGACAATAGTTGAGCTTGCTTATGTCACATTGCTACATTTAGCAATGGTTATGTCACCTTATAGGGCTATTTAAAGGTTATGTTCCTTACAATGTTCATTCAAAGGTTATGTTTCATTACAATGTTCCTTATGGTTGATATTTAATTATGGTTGACGACAATAGTTGAACTTAGTTATGTAGCATTGTGATGTTGAACAATGCTTATGACGCCCTATAGGGTTATTGAAAGGTCATGGTTTGTTGTAGTGTTCTTGAATTGTTATGATCCATTATGAACTTTTAACGTATTATGATGTTTTTCATGGTTGTCTTATGTTATTCATGGTAGAATTTTGTTGGCTAAGGTTCACTATGGTTTACTTTGGTTTAATAACCAAATTTAATTTTTGTCAACTTGAATATGTTTGAATTTTGCTCAATGTGTTTTACTATGGTTTATGTTGTTGAGCACAGTTAATTATAGTTAACCAAGGTTGTATGTACTTGTCTATGGCTTCATGGTTAACAATTATTAACTATAGGTTTAATATGGATGGCCAAAATCCCCACCATATTTGATTATGGTTGAGAAAGTTTTACCACAGTTAATGATGTTTAATAAGTAGGACAATAGTTGAACTTTGTTATGTCATGTATTGAAACATTGAGCAATGATTATATCTCCTTCTAGGGGTATGCAACATTTCCAACGTGCCAATTATGTCACATTGTGACATGACAAGTGTGTCACATTGTAACCTAAAACATAGTGGACATGTTATGCCACATTGTGAGGTGCAACATAGTGGAAATGTTAAGTCACATTGCAATGTGACAGGTATGTCATATTGGACAAAGTCCTCAATATATTTGGTTATGGTTGAGGAATTTTAACAAATGTTAATGATATTTAATAATGAGGACAATAGTTGAACTTGCTTGTGTCAGATTGCGACATTGAGCAATGGTTATGTCACCTTCTATAGTTATTGAAAGGTCATGTTGCATTACATTGTTCCTTAATTTCTATGGTCCATTGTGATCTTCTAATGTATTGTGATGTTTGTAATGGTTGACTTATTGGGTCGAGAGGCGGTATAGTATGAAGGAGACCTTATAATGTTATGTGGAATATCTTGTAACGTTTGCTGATATTATGTTGTAATGTTTGTTACTAACAAAATAATAAAAAATAAAATTTTAATTATCCGCCAAAATAAATGTCGGCCACAAAAATAACCTAATATGGGGGAGATATTGTAATGTTCATACCTAACAAAACAATAAAAAATAAAAAAATTAATTATCCACCAAAAAAATGTCATCCCAAAGACAACACGATATGGGGGAGATGTTGTAATGTTCCTACCTAACAGAATAATACGAAATAAAAAATTGAATTATCCACAAAAACAACATTGGCCTTGTCTTAAACAACCCATGGTTTTATTTTACATGGTTTACGAGGGCCTTGCAAATGGTTTTAAAACCATGTGCAAGGCCTCCTAAACAATCCATGGTTTAATTGTACATGGTTCATGAGGGCATCGAAAATGGTTTTAAGACCATGTGCAAGGCCTCGTAAACAACCCATGGTTTTAGGAGGGCCTTGCACAAGGTTTTAAAACCATGTATGGGGCAGATGTTGTAATGTTCGTTCCTAACAAAATAAAAAATAATTAAAATATTATTTGTGAGCCATAAATAATATTAATTATTAATAATACAAATATTATATGTCGACCATAAATAATATTAAATATTAATAATAAAAATATTATAGGTTGACCTTAAATAAAAAGATGTGTCTTTTGGTTTGAATCAAATCAATAGCTCCTTGAGTGAAATACTTAATAAGAGGTTTGCACCTTGAGAGATTTGATCCCTTTCGACGCTTGATAGAGCCTAGGATTTGGATCTATGCTCGTGTTATCCATAGTTGGAAAAGATTCACCGTGATTAACGGTGGTTGGCCAAAGTTGTCGACATATTTAATTATGGTTGAGGAAGTTTGGCGATGGTTAATAATGTTTTAATTGAGGAGGAGAATACTTGAACTTGGTTATCACACATTGTGATGTTGATTAATGGTTTAAAATGTGTTTTATTTTTTGTCATGGTTGATTTATGTTATTCGTGATTGAATTGTGTTGGCAACAATTCAATATAATCACTTTGGTTGGGCAAATTTAACTATGTTTGAATTTCATCGACTATAGTTGATGAATATTCACCATGGTTAACCATGTTCATTTTTTGTCAACTTAAATATGTTTAACTTTGGTTGGATGTGTTTTGCTATGGTTTATGTTGTTGACCATGGTTGATTATAGTTAACAATGGTTCTATAGGTTTGACTATGGCTTCATGGTTGATAATGATTAACTGCGGTTATCATTTAGTTTGTCATTTTTTACTATGGTTGACGATGTTTGATCATATTTCATTGTATGGTTGTAGATGGTTTAACATGGTTAATCATGTTTTATACCGTGGATTAAAGTTGAATTTGGTTATTACATTGTGACGTTGAGCAATGGTTATGTCACCTTGTAGCATTATTGAAAGGTTATGCTTCATTAAAGTGTTCTTGAATTGTTATGATCCATTGTGATTTTTTATGTATTTTTATGTTTGTTATGGTTGAATTATGTTATTCATGGATTATTTTTGTTGGGAAAATGTTCTCTATGGTTAACTTCAATTGGTCGAAGTTAACTAAGGTTGAATAATATTGACCATGATTTATCATGTTAAATTTTTGTTTGCTTGAATATGTTTGACTTTGGTTGGATGTGTTTTACTATGATTTATATTGTTGACCATAGTTAATTCTAGCTAACCATGGTTATCTATGTTTGACTACATGGCTTCATGGTTTACAATGATTAATTGTACGTTAAATTCAGTTTAACATTATTGGTTACAGTTGAAATGTCCAATGATATATGATTATGGTAGAGGATGTTTTACCATGTTAAATCATGATTAACTATGGTTGATCACATTTGATGATGATTAACTATACTTAATGATTAATTTACCATTGTTGACTATGGTTGATGATGTTTGAGTCTATTTCAGATTATGATTAAGGATGTTTGGCCATGGTTAATCTTGTTTCATGGTGGGGAATAGTTTAACTTGGTTATGTTACACTGTGACATTGAGCAATGGTTATGTCACCTTGTAAGGTTGTTGAAAGGTTATGTTCCATTACAATGTTCTTAAATTGTTCCGATTCATTTGATGTTTTAATGTATTATGATGCTTATCATGGTTTACTTTGGTTAGCCAAAGTTCATTAAGGTTTTATTTCATTACTTATGGTAGAATAATATTGACCATGGTTGACCATGTTCGATTTTATGTTATTGAAAGGTTATGTTAAATCATTACAATGATCCATTGTAATTTTTTAATTGATTTTGATGTTTATCATGGTTGGCCATATCTGATTATGGTTGAGGGTGTTTGACCATGGTTAATCATGTTTGATAAGGAGTAGAATAGTTGAATTTGGTTATGACACATATTGAAAGGGTATGTTTCATTACAATGACTAATGTTTTAAATAAGGATATGTTATGTTTGCATTCGATATTCCTTTTTCATATTATTAATGTGGATATTAATGTTGATATTAATAACAACAAAATTAATATTAACCATGGTTGATGTTGGTTAGCCATCATTTACTTTAGTGAACCTTGATTATATGGTTGATTATGGTGAATTGTGGCTTATAAAATTTCATGTTGGTTAACCACTAAACATTGTTATTATTAATGTAAACTTAATATTAATGATAACAGTAATATAAACTTTAATATTAATATTAATGTTAACTTAAGAACTAACATTAATTTTAAAATTAATATTCATATTAACATGGATGTTATTATTAACATAAATGTCAATGTTAATATTATTGTTAACACTAATATTAACGTATATTAACATTAAAGGTAATCTTAATGTTTTTTTATGTAAGAGAATTTATATTGAGGGATAATTTTAGGGGCGAAATTTAGCCCATGGGCCCTTTTTCCATATTTTTCTCCAAAAAACGATTCACCATTTTGCATTTTTTGAATCCCCGTTTCGCCCAATTTAGATGGGGTAAAAAAATTCACCCTAAATGTCGCCAAATTATTATATAAACGATATAAAATCCTTGGAAATTTAAATATTTTTTTAAATATTGCCAAACATTTTATAGTTGGTGTTTTAAGAATTGGTAAGATTCGCCAACATTTATACACTTTTAAATAAGTATGGTTCCTTAAAATCATCCATGTTTATATTATCCTAGAAAAGAGTTACATAGCTTTCATATGTGCATTACTACACAGAACTGGAGATCCTCTGATACTACAAAACCCCATAAACAAACAAAATAGAATTCTAATCCTTCAATCCCCCAAAGACACCCATTACAAAACAGAGAAACCTGTTTACCCACCCAATAACCTAACACGTGTGAGACCACTTCCCTTGATGGCATACTCAAAAAATCATAGCATAAACACTAAATAAAATACATAACATAAGGATCGAGAGAGATAAGCCACCTGTGGAGCACAGAGAGTCCTTAGAAACCACACTTCCTTTCCATATAACACAGAAGATCCCCATCTTAAGCCACCATCATCCCACCCATGCTCCTCGACATGGGAGTGGATAGATGGATCTCCAAAGCCTCTAGAACCACATCCATATTTGCATTAAGCATGCAAATCTATGTGTGATGAGCCTTCCAAGAGGGGACCAATATAGTATCCCCCTCTTATTTATCGAGGAGTTCCCACAGAACATGGCCAATGAGTTTTTAATCGCCTAGAATAGAGCGATGGTTCTTTCATAAAGCCCTAGATGGGTTGCATTATTTCTAGGGTCCATGACCTAGTCTTCAATCCCCTTGATTTCATAATTAAGGGCCTCTTCGTCCAGCTGGACCCAAAGGCTCTCCTCAATACCACCAATTTGGGCTTGCACCTTAGAAGGAAAACCAAGATGAAAGTACTCGCATTCCCATGCCACCCTCTTTTGAGCCTGCATGATATGCACACAAACACCCAAGGGTCACTAGTACATACGGGCAGATTTTTCCACGTTAGTTTTCCACATTTTTTTACTTTCGTGGAAAAATCAAGGGTAAATTATGCATTTTTACAATTTTTTTTAAGGAAGCCGTGAATTTCGTCGATGTATCCACGCCTGACTGTCTCTATAGTGATGACACCCTTTTTACAACAGTCACGACGTTGATAGAGCGACGGCCAAGAGTTTAAGCGTGGTTATGTTTGATTTTTTTGTGAATTTTGTTCAGCGCGGTTATGTTTGTTTTTTTTGTGAATTTTGTACGCTGGGAATGAGCATGGAATGAGCATGTGAATGATTTGATTTGAGAAATATATCTTTCAGGGTATTCAGATCCGAGTCGGGACCTCAAATAATCGGCCATGGATGATCTTTCGAGCCCGAAACAATGTCTCTCATGGAGGAAAATCAATACATCAGAGCTGAAAACACATGATAAGGAACGAGATCTGTGGATTTCAATAAATGGGAAGGTTTATGATGTTAGTAAGTGGTTAGACAAGCATCCTGGAGGGGATCTGCCTCTTTTGAATCTGGCAGGCCAGGATGTGACGGATGCATTCGTTGCCTATCATACGGGCTCTGCGTGGAAGTATTTAGATCAATTTATGATTGGCATTCATGAAGATTACGAGGTTTCTAAGGTTTCTAAGGATTATCGTAAGCTTCTGGGGGAGTTGAAGAAGGCTGGGCTCTTCAAGGGGCCTCTGTTAGTTTATTTTTTGATAGGTTTATGGATGATGGCAATGCTGGCTTTGTGTGTAGTGGGTGTGTTGTCTTATGAAGGGTTTTGGCTTCATGCTGGCTGTGGGGTTTTGTTGGGGGCGGTGTGGATTCAAAGTGGATGGATTGGGCACGATTCAGCTCACTGTGGGCTTGTGGGTCATAAGAAAATCGATAGGATTATTCAGTTGGTGGCTGGAAATTGCATGTCTGGGATTAGTATTGGATGGTGGAAGAGAAATCATAATGCCCATCATATTTCATGCAATAGTCTAGACTTTGATCCGGATCTTCAGTATGTGCCCTTGTTTGCGGTATCTTCCGGGTATTTTGCTTCTTTGTATTCTAATTTTTACGAGAGGAAAATGAATTTTGGTGGTCTTGCTAGATTTTTTGTGAGTTACCAGCATTGGAGATTTTATCCTGTCATGGCCGTTGCGAGGGTTAACTTGTTTGGGCAGTCGATTGCTCTGCTTTTGTCTAAGAAAAGAGTTCCAAGCAAGGGTATGGAGCTTGCATGCATTGTCGTGTTCTGGATTTGGTTTCCATTTTTGGTTTCCTGCTTTCCCACTTGGGCTGAGAGGACAGGGTTTGTTTTGTCCAGCTTTGCTGTGACCGAGATCCAGCATGTTCAGTTCTGCTTGAATCATTTCTCTGGTCATGTCTACATTGGAAAACCTTGTAGTAATACATGGTTCCAGTCTCAAGCAAGTGGGACTATTGACATCTCATGTTCTCCATGGATGGATTGGTTTCATGGAGGTTTGCTAATCCCTAGGGCCAAGTCCATGTACCATATGTAAAACAGATAAGAATTTTCACTTGTAGTGCAGAAATTGATGCTTTCTTCTGCCCTAAAGACAATCAATTTTTGGGCTGATATCTTCAAAAAGGCAAATTTGTTGCAGCCTATTTGTCTGGGGAAAAATATGCTTCTCTTTTGTCAATATTTTTGCATATTATGTTTTATTTCTAAGCATTTTGTTTGAATGTGGGAACTGTGTTGTTAGATTGCCCTGTAATTGTCAATGTAAAGAAAGAGTATGAACATCGTGGGTTTTCGACTTTTTTTTTGCAGCTTGAGAAAAACATTCGGCTCATTGCGCTAGCATCAGGTTAGACTAAACATGTAGATGATTGGTCCCCTCAAGTTTCTGCTACTCATACAGGCACAAGTGTTGCTGTCACAACTGCAAAACGGGGAGGTAATGGAAAGCGACTTCATAAGAAAAAAAAAATTACCCTCATAGCAATGACTACTCCAATTGATGCCAGAGTTTTTAGGAATTTTTATTGGTGTAAAGGTGGAAGGATCTCCACCTAGGTACTTCAATTACCATATGCAATAGCAAAGCGAGCTGGACGCCAAGGTGTGTGCTTCTCTGTACATTGACTAATACATTCTATTTGGCATTAATAATATTATCTTATCTCACTAAGAGTCTAATGTTGCCACAATTTGTGTCAATCTAGGTGGAACAAGGAAAATATCTGGAATTCTTTATGTAGAAGGCTGTGATTTCCCTAGAAGAAGTAGGCAGTATACTTGGTGGGAAGCTATTGAAAGGGCTAGGAGTGTGTCACAGCTTGCAATTCAGGTCTGTCTGTTTTTTGGTGTTATTTAGTTGCTTTCAAGAAATATGAAATGTACATGCAAACTACTTAAACCATTTAAGATCTGAAATTAGTTTATTTTTTTACATGCTCGACATATTTGCAGGTTAGGTATCTTGATGATTATATTAAATGGAAGGATCTTGTATATCCAGAAGATTGTCATGATGGTAAGGCTGTGGACAAAGAGGGCATTTCTTTCAGGAATGCCACCGTTTGTGGGAAAATATATGAAGGTGGTGAGGCTAAGTATTTGTTGGACTTTGGAAACTAGAAAGACATTCCAATCTATGCTGTCAAACATGGTAGAAAAATTGAAGAGACTGAAGGCAGTGGAAACAAATACTGGTTGGGAGAATTTCATGTTCCTCTGTATGTATTGAAGGCCTTTGAAGATGGACTTCTCCGGGATTGGCCAAACAAGGGTTCTAAGCAAGTTTGGAAAGGTCCGAATAGGCCGATGAAAGGAATTAGAATTAAGGATACATATTCATTCCTTTTATGTAAGGAAGAGATGAATGGAAAGTGTTCATGTGCCCAGTGTGGGAAGGAGGTATTGGTCAGGTATATTCTCTTCTTCTGGTGATATTTCTTTTCTTCAAAGACCATGTCCAGACTCTATGCATATAAATATACAATATGTAATGTTATTTAACTTCTGTTGAGTCATTGGAGAACAACCATAAGATTTGAGAATCAGGAAATTTACATTCTTGGTATTGTTATCCTACCTTTTGTCAGCATTGTTGTCTGGATGTAGAAATAACTGATTCCATGTAGCAGAGAATGATTTTCTATACTACGTGGATACTTTATGCATTTTTATTTTTTACTTGATTGTAAATTTGTATCTATATCCTTTTTTATCTGTGCCAATTAGAAGAGAGTTTAAATGGCCTGTGTAATCAATAATTATTTTATACATTCATTTGAAACTTACCTTTGACTGTCAGCATCAATAGGTTATTGTTGAAAGTATTAGGGGAAAAGAGAGCATATTTCCATTGTGAGGAAAATGGAAATGAAAGTTTCAGTTCAAGTGGAGAGATTAAAAGGAGTCGTTTTGTATTGGCCTTAGTAAATTTCTAAACTTTTGCGAAACCAGTTATGTTCTGTTTATGTTTTGTCCACTTGTGTTAACACCTAGAGAGCACTGTGGATGTTTCCCCAGAGCCCCATCAGTAAGGCCACTCTACGGAGGACATTACCAGAGAGGTTGTTGGGTTGTACAG
>LPNX010536464.1:29385-48000 GCA_001517045.1 Pseudotsuga menziesii
GTGGACTCACCATTTGCCAACTAAACTACAAAATTGAAGCATGCTTTCACAGTAGGAACATCAAATGATAGGAATGCCTTCTCTAGACCCACAAGCAATAGCTGAATCTCTTACTGAATTAGAGACTCCTGTTGGCAAATTACCTACAGCTGATTGAGCAGTATATCCTAGCAGCATTTTTTCTAGCCATGAAGACAAAGTAGATGAATCCCTGGATGAACATGTGATGGGAAACCATGCAACGAGGAGCTCAGAAAAAGTTTGTTCAGGTTCCCTGTGTTTTCTTTGCTCACAATTCCTCTAAACTTTGTCAGAGTTCCAAGTACAGACAGCCATGCCAACTGGAGGGTTGAAAGCTAGTCATTTAATGCCCATGCAGGAGGGCTGTGTGTCCAACTGTGGTGACTCTTTCTCCTCTCCCTTGTGACTTGGCTAGTTTGTTGCCTAGGCATTCTCTCACTCTATTGTGACATTTGATATCTAGCAGAGGTAGTTGGGGATGTAGCAGGAGGTCCTCTATTCTTTTGCACTTGCACTGTAATATCTTTTGCACTTGCACTGTAATATGCACTGTAATATGCAGAGTGTATGCTTATTTTCTGCTGCAGTGTATTTCTATTCTAGATATTAGTTGATTCTTTTTTAATTTATATTTTATCTGAACTTTCATTTTCACTGAATAGTGCCAGTGAAGAAGGAACCACTGGACTTGAGGCAAGGCCGAAGAAGGACCAATAGATTCCTTTTCTCCAGGTAATTTCTCTTAAAAGGATCTAGTTTGGGTATTGGAGGGCCTGAGTCCCCAGGGAAAGCCCAAGTATCAAGTGATTTGAAACTTGAAGGTTGGATTTGAGCAACAAGTTCTGTCTCTTTGAGCATCTCAGTATTTGTGCTGAAATTATATAGATTTCCTTTAGTTTTTTGGCACTGAATGTACCACCGTAACTTGCAATTTTAGTTGTGAGACTTATTTGTACAAAATCGCATGTCTTACAGGAAAATGGAAGCATGTTAAGAAAGGATTTCAGCTGCGGGACAAGTCACTGCATTTTAGTGCTCCACTCAGAGATGGGTGAGCATGTTGAAAAAGTGCACTTCAGTATATTGAAAAATGCAATTCACACTTTTTAATGCTTGTTAGGTTTGTTAAATGCTTATGATTTTCTTGCAGATTTGTTATCAGTTATTTTGGATGGTGGTGGGGTGCTTTCCATGAGGTACAATATACGCAAGCTAGTGAGCAAATATGCTACAGCCTACAATGTGTTTGAGCTACAGATTTTTTGAAATGAAAATAAGGTAACTAAGTGTAAATATGCCTAAATGTTGTGTGGGAAATGACACTTTCGCTCCTTTTTTTGGTCAATAATATGCCTTAAATGTTGTGTGGGAAATGGAATTTAGCTCCTTTTTTTGGTTAGTAATTGGATTTTCCCCGTTTCTACTGAACATTTCTGCAGGTGTAAGGTCTCCCTTTCAATCTTTAACTGGCTTTTACCTGATTATTCTATTAAACATTTCTGCAGCTGTATGGGATGACTGAGACGAGTGGTTTAATCATAAAGAGTGAAGGAAATGACATCGATCATTATGGTTCAGTAGGCACACTAGTCCCCAACGTGGAGGCTACGGTAGTTGATATTGTAACGAGGAAGCCCTTGCCTCCCAACGCAAGAGGCGAATTATGCTTCCGAGGCCCTATGATTATGAAAGGTAAAAACACATTATGATGTGCTCACTGTATATCATTTATAGGATGATATGAATTTTCTTAGCATCCTTTTATGAGCAGAAAACAACATCAATCATCAGGTTATGAATTTTCCACTATAGATGGTGTTGTTCTTATATATGTATATGTAATAGTCAAGTTCATCTTCTATAAATTTCATTTCATCAGGTTTCTTCTGAATCTTCTGTCCTTCATTTTCATAGGCCCTAATAACCAACATCAATGGAGCCTGACTCTTAGATTCCCCAGCTTTGAGCCACTTCATTTCCTGAATGTTTATTATGGCATGAAAAATCTTTCCAGGTAGCACCAGCAGAATTGGAAGCGCTTATGCTCTGCAATCCAGAGATTGAATACTTTGCAGTAATACCGTAAGACTTCTCATCTTTCCATTGCACTTTTTTTCAAGAGAGCAGAATTTGATTCAGTGAATAGAAAAACTGGAATAAATTGACACAAAAGAGAATATAAATCATTATTTTTTGTATTGACAATGGTGAGCAGATGTGTTGGCAGATACCCAGATGAATAAGCAGGTGAAGTTTCGATGGCATTTATAGCGAAGAAACCTACCAGCAACCTATCAGTGAATAATAATGTAGTTTATATTTGAAATTTTTTTAATACAAAGAATCTTTCTTGGTCATGCCTGCTTTCACAGTATGTCCAGGAGCAGTTTCTGAGCATGCCCTGGCCATTTCCTGCCTTCAAAACGCCCCCAATTGCCCTCTAGAGTTCCTGTATCATATTCATGGGTAAATGATCAAATTCTTAATGCTAGCCCTTAAGTGAGACTAGAATGCTCATGGGATCATCTAAAAAAAATTGGATATCTCTGAAATTATCTGGGACAAACTATCATGATTTTCAGTCTTTCTTTTCTTTGTTTCCAAGTGTGCCCTGGTCATTTTTTGCATTCAAAACACTCCAAATCCCCCACCTGGGTTTGTTGAATCATGTTTATGGGTATTTATTGGTAAATGTTCATATTCTTATTGGTAGCCCTGAAATGCCCTTTAGAATGAACCTTTGTTTCTGGTCTAATTCCTGCAATGTTAAATCTTGTGACTACTATTATTACAAAGGAAATGCATGCATAGCTTTTGGAAAGGGGAAATTGCTATGTTGTGTTTATTAAGACATGTAAAATTTGAGCATAATATTTATTCAGGTTCTTATGGATTGAATGCTTTATGGCGCAGTTTGGTCGTCTCTTGAGAGGGAAATGGAACCAGTTGAGGACAGGGACTCTGGTGCTCCGTTGTGGAAGCATTATGTGGAGCTTTGGTCTAAACTGTTATTTTTCTTCTCCAATAACATAGTTGAGCATAAAATTAATGGCATGGAAGTTTAGAGTATTCGAGATCCTGTGCATGTAGGAACTTTCTGCAGAAACAGAAATGATGCAGAGCTGTAATCCTGTGTTTTTTATTGTTTAATCATATGTATCATGAAGGAAATGCCAGAACTTAATGTGAAATATACAGTGAAGAGGATACCTGTGCAAGCATCTGGCAATTCGTCAAGAGAACCAGGTATTCTGTCCACTGTGCTGTTGCTCATACTCAATAGTAAAAACCCCTTGTTTCGAGAAATTGCATCTTATAATGCAATGAAATGATCTACATAGGCAAGCAGGGCCAAGATGTAATCTGTAGCCCTAATATTTAGTGGGCCAATGTCACTTCTACAAGGACAAACTCTTACCCTAACAAAACTATAATTGAATGTGGATCTCACCTGCCCTATTTCTTGTTTTGCCTGCCACATGGAATTGTTCTTATGGCATTTGTAATTCTTTTTTTTTTAAACAGTTATAGCCGTGGATACAGCGACGGCAATTTTTAAAAAAATTTCACAGCCGTGGATACAACGACGCCTTGTCGTGGATACAGCGACGCCCCTGCGTGGATACAGAGACGGACATGTGTGGGTACAGAGACGGCCAGGCGTGGATATAGAGATGGCCAGGCATGGATACAGAGACGGCCAAGTGTGGATATAGCGACGACTTAGACATCTAACAAAATATAGAACATTATTTCTCTTATGACGAAAATTAGGGGTCGTCTCTATTGCGACGAAATTGTTTCCACGGGAAAAAAAACACTTAGACGTGGCAATATCCACGCTTTTCCGTGGATATTGCCATGTTTTGCCGTGGCAAAATTGATCACTTGTACTAGTGGGTTGATTGGACCTAGACCAGAAAGTACCCTTTCCTTTTCTCCCCCCCACCATGGAATTCCCTTGATCCATGCTTCCTTCAACTCGCAACATGATTACCAATAAAAGCCACCACCTCATAACAAGAATCGGGTAAAGAGAACCACATAACTACATGGATGTCGCATGAGCTGACATAAATAACAAATTCCAACTTTACATAATGATTGCTTGAGTACCATGATTGAGCTCATTTTGCCTCTGGTTCTTCCCTACCATAAATTCATCCCATAATGGACGAGATCCATCACAACCCATATTGGTCGCCCATCTTACGAACATCATGAGAGAAATGACTCCACACACGAAACTATTCCTAAGGTTTAAAGGGATCTATCCAATCCCACCAGAACACGACTTCATCATACATATTAAACCACATACACTTGTCTCACCTATGGGCTAGCATGGGCCCCCGCGTGACATGAAGCGCTTAACTATCCTTGTTTGTGGAATTGTATGGACTACATGCTGCTCCAAGTGTCTCATTAGTAAAATTCTCCAAGACATTATCGATGATCATCTGATGGAACTCCATACCTGCATAAGCTAGAGTGTCCACCACCTTGTTTCCTCCGTGCCTTACGTGGTTAAAAGATCATCCACACGTCCTCCTTACTATTTCTTTGCCCACTCGAACCTGTAATCCAGATGTCAGCTCGACAAGACCTTAGAGTAAGACTTTTTGTTGTGTATTCTCTTTGCCATTCTAATAACCACTTGAGAATCGCCTTCAACCACCAAGGGGAACCAATCCTGCTGCTAAGAAACCCCAAGCCCTTAAATGAGACCTTCCAGCTCTGCAACATTGTTTGTTTCTTGACCATGGCCACCATAGAGATGGATTTCATCACCCCTTCATGGTCCGTGATAATGAACTGAATCCTGACTTCCCAGGATTTCCCTTATAGGCACCATTAAAGTTCAACTTGAAGCAACCTAATGCAAGAGGCTCCCAATCCTTCAGGCTAGAGACACTAAGGAGGAGTCTCTTGCATCGACCCCTTAATACCCCAATCCTTCAATATGAGTTTTTCCATCCCATGGGCTTTTCAATCTACTTCCTTCTAGGACCCGAGCCAAATTGTTTCTAATATCCCCGCTTGGATGGCATCCCACACTCTGTTTACAGTATGCGCGACATCCTTGAAAATATGTTGGTTGCACTCTTTCCACGTTTCCCAGACCACAAAAATTGCGAAGATGCACGAGATTCGGTTGACAAACAAATTTGAAAAAGAGTTCTATGACCAAGTTTTCATAGTGAGATCTGGTCTCCCCTTACTTCTATCAGAATGATGAAAGACATAAGCGCCTTTATCCAAGAGAGAGCTAAAGAACAAAAGTTAATCTTAATGTCAACAATAATATTAAGTTAATATTAATATTATTATTAGATTAAAAAATTAACATTAACATTAGCTAACATTAGAAGTGAAGTTGTTGTCTTATTACATAGTTAAAAAAAGTTCTCCAAAACATATCTTAAAATTTATTTACAATTATAATTGTTATTATAATTGTAATAGGAGTATTTGGGAGCTTGAATTTATTTATGAATTTAAAATACAATTTTAATGATAAAAAATTGCAATTTAGCTTAAGGTTATACATTTATATCTAAATGATATTGTCAATCAAATGTTATGAAAAATGTTGATGTTTCTTAATGATTATATATCATTGAGATGTTCAACTTGGTGAAGTTGGTTAACTATCGGTGACCATGTTTACTATTATTTACAATGGGTTACTATGGTTATGGTGCATTATGAAATCCTAAGTATTATATATACAACAAAAAAATATGGATATTATTATATAAATACCATAAGGTTAATAAAATTTTGTATTATTTTCAACATAGAAATAAAATTGTTAAACAAGGTAAGTGATTTTTTACATAATTTAAGGTCTCATAGATCAAATTTGGGAATTCATAACTATCATTATATTTGATAAGAACTATATAATTCCATTCTAAAAATTAAAGTTTAATTTATTAACATTGTACTCTTTCATACATTTAAATTAAAATATTATAAAATAATCACTAAATTTATTTTTAGTATAAAAATTGTTTAATTGATATTGGAAGCTATAGAAATTTTTTAGAATATTTTGTAACAAACCTAAATTACTTAAGTAATTTTTAGAGAAATGGGGTAATTTTTTTTAACTTCTTCTCAACAACTAGAAATGTTATTCTTAACAATTGCATGGAATTAAAATTAGTACATTCTCCATGAGTTGTTAAGTATACAATTTTCATCATATGAACTTTATTAGCTTATTAGCATAAAGGTAAGGTAATTCAAATCAACTATTTGTTTCTTCACTAATGAACACTTATAAACCAAACTTGTTATACTCAAAATAATTTCACTTTAATTACATTCTTACATATATGAAAACTTCTGTTTTAATTCCCTTAATTATCATATCATATATAGTCTAAACTTTATGACCAACCAAGACAATGTATATAAGGAGAGTAGCCCACAAGGTTAACCATTTAAACTATTAATATTTTATTTGTAAATTATGGCCAAATATCATATGGACTTGGCTAATAATTTACAATCCACTCGATTTCTTAGAGTACTTATTATTCCAATGTATCAACTTACTCTTTCAAACCGACTACTGCTTATTTCTGTAAAGTAAGTTCTCAATGATAACTTCTTATATCTAAAAGTATAAGATCTTTAATAAGAATACCATAGTATAGTAATGAATGAACATACATCTTTATCATTATTAAATAACATAAATATAATTCTTTTTAGAAGCTTCATATCTACAATCCAATTAACCATGATATAAGGTAGAATCAACCACCATATTTTGCTTATGCATGTGTTACCTACTTAATCTAAACCAACAACTTCCTATTAAGAAGAATCAATATTTGTATTTTAAATCATTTGAGGGTTAAAGTAACCTTAAACAACACTTTACATCAACTAATTTACATCCCAGACAAGGCTTGCAATGGTTAAATTTTTTCAACATTGAATTGAAATTTTTTAGGAAACATAATTACTCAACTTCATGGTCCATACTCTTAGCCTCCACACATGTAACAATAATTAATGAAATAAGACTATACCCCTTTTAATAACACTCAAGAGGATACTTGAGTCTGATCATAATATACATAATTTATTTATGATAAAAAAAAAATTCTCAATTTATGCAAATGATATTAATGTTTGATTAATCAATTAAGTACTCTTCCCCCAAAATATTCAAATCATTCTTTGATAATAAAAGGTTACTCTGTTCACATTTTGGAAAACTATTCAGTATCTCTTTGAAAGATATAATGTTTACATAAACATATATTTCAAACATTATTTATAGTTAAGGATTACAAATACAAAAGAATGTAGAAATGGAAAATCATAAACAAGAACACTCACAGGTGAGTGAATGTAATACTCCAAAAATTCGTAAAAATTTAAAAATTTTCCTATGACATTAAATGTTTGCAATCTTCACTACTGAGGGACATTTAACTGTTAACAGTTAACATAATCAGTCTTAAACTAGAACTGATTCCTTTATTAAATTCTAGATCTGCACACTTAAATATTTGCTTCCATAAATCATTATTAAATATTTGATTTTGTAGGTTATGATTTGGAACAACGTGAATTGAAACATTTGTTTAATTAATAAGTGATAAAGCTTGTTTTACTATTTGTGAAAATATGAAGGAACTTCAGTTGAGTCCGAGGCTTACTTAACTTTTTAGCTAATGCAATGAAGTGATGCTTATTTTACAGGTCTTTTACAGGTAAGATGTTTTGTAACCAGTTTTCGGATCGAGGTTACTATCTCAACTAGCATAAAATAAAATGCTAGTATAATTGTTTATTTTACAACTTTGATCAAATTATGGAGGTATCGTTGAACTGTATATTTACGTTTTATTTAATTTCATGTAAAGATAAGTAATTGGAAATCTTAACATAAAACGAGATGTTTTCTACCTAACTTCGACTATAACTTGTACATCAAACTTTCATTTATTTACTATCAGTTTAGGTCCTGTATACCATTCTAGAGAAAGATAATTTGTATACGAGGTCATTCGATACCTTATTACTTGATATCATGGTAATACATAAGTGTTTGTCCCAACAATATACAAATGTTAAGTAAACTAGGAAAAACCTAAATCTAGGTATATGCATAAGGTATAATGATTGATATTCAGACATGAAACTAAAGATTTAGTGCAGAAGACAGTCTATTAACTATTTAAGTACTTACTAGGTAGAAATGCAATAATAAGAACATTATATCATTATCAATAGTATTATTGCTTGTGTAAAGAATGAAAAGATCATTCCTACAAAATATATCCAACCTAACCTTCCATAATATTTATCTCACAAGGAGATATGAAAATCATTAGTACCCTATAATAAAACTAAGTATTAATACTTATACTAGGAATCAAGCTCAGAATCTTTATATACTTGCAAGCTTACACACATAAGAGTTTTTAACCAATATATTATCATATGTTTTCTACAAGGTCTTTTACAAGTCCTATAGTTTATTATAAGGTGTTATTTATGCCGTTAATAAGGTTAAAGAATTTCCTTGCATAAGTTCTTACCCATTTACATGGTTTATAAAATATAAATGCAAACCCTAGTTTAAGCGAAGATTACCTCCAATATCATTTTCCTTTAAGATTATAACATGCATATTATACTATGAGATATTATTCTATTGTTGAAAGTGTTATAACCAAGTTTTTATCTAAATGCTCATTACTTGCACGCTGCTCCAAGATTCTCTCAAAACTATAGAATTAGACCCAGCATTCCGGACGTATTAAACTCCACGTGGTCGATGAATATTGGTTAGGTTTTATTAACTTTGGAGGTTCACTATATAACTCTCCTACACCCTAAAAATTTGCACTTTACCTATCTTTTTGCCATGGTGGAGAGGAAGCCGTAGGCTTATTGCCTCATGGCTTCACCGTTGTTTTTCTGCTGCAAGTGAGAACCTCCATTGTTGTGGCTTACCTTTACCTATGAGAGTCGTTATCACCTTTTCTATTCTCTACATATGAGATTCTTTGTTTCCATTCCTTATCTGTGTGTGTGTGTGGTCTTCATCGCCATTACTTGGCCTCTGTGTGGGATTTCCTTCGGCACTTGTGCATTGGTGGACTCTATCTGAGTTAAATAGTGTGCTTTCAGTTTTTTTATGTTCACCATGGTTTTGGCTTTATACTTCCACATTTCTCGTTGGGGTTTTCTTGACATCAGCTCTCCTTTTGGCTCGATGTACCCTTTCTCGTGGCTAGGGTCTGTTCATGTTACCATTACAAGGCCAAGATCAACTCTTCAAGTAAGAAGTTTTGTTTTAAACAAAATTATAACTCTTCTACAGTGTTCATAGATTTATTACCTTGGTTACTTGTATTACTTTAACATTCAGTGGGTTTCACTTGTGCAGGTTTTTCGAATTGGATGTTGTGTGCTGGAAAACACCGAATAATTCCATGCAAGGACTCCGCGCTTCGTGTCCACCCTGGTAAGCCTCGGTCTTGCCTGAGGTTTCTCCTACAATGGTTGTATGGGGTTTGGTTGTTACAGTTCGCTTGGGTTGAAAATGTTGCTCGGTCGTGGCTACAATGTAGTCTGTTTGTTTGGAAGGTCGTTTGGCCATGGATTAAAGAAATATTTATGAGGCTTTCTCGGTCATAGCTTGATTTATAGAATTTGTATTTTGGAGAGGCTTTTTAAGCCGTGACTTTTCTTGTAAAAAGGCCATTAGGCCTTAACTTGTATGGAAAACTGTAGAGGTTTTTAATAAATTAAGTTAGGGTTTAGAAACTGTTTATATTTTGAATAAGGTCTAAGCTTATTGTTTTATATCTTATATAATTAGTAATATATATATACACTGTGTTCTTAAGAAATACAATGGGAGGCTATGAGATTTATCTGTTTTGGTTAATTTTCAAATTCTTGTTTAAATTTTAATTTAAAAGAAATTTGTTTATTAAGTCATAATTTTCAATTTTATTTAGGAGAGGAAAGTTCAAAACGTTGGTTTTAAAGAAACATTTAAAATTTGTTCTCTGTCTGTAAAACAATTATTTAGAAAAATAATTAAAAGAAGGTTTGTTTAATATAACTTGAGTTTTTACTATATTCTCGGGTTGGAATGTTTAAAGGGTATTTACTTAAATTATCTTAGATTATATTTGTCAACAGTTTTCAATACTGTTTCTGTGAAAGGCTTATTTTAAACTGTGTATTTATAAATTAGATACGTGTATTTGTATAAATGAATAATTTATGTTTAAAGTAAATATGAGTAGAACTGTATTAACCCTTCTCTTGAAAAGGAGAAGGAAACGAAGGTCATAAATTCACACTTTCTCCAAATTAGGGTTTTTATAAGATCTTAATTACTTGTAAATATTTACAGAGTTTAATATTTAATGGTAATGTGTTTCAAGTTTCATTCTTACTTAGATTAGTAATGAAATTATCTAAGTAATTACTAGCCTCATTTTACTGTTTTCTTTAAGTTAGTCCTGCTTCTTTATTTTTCTATACTTGTAATGTTTTTAATTCCTATGTATATTTATAATAAATAGGCTTATAGCACTAATCTATTTACCATGTAAATAAGAGCACAAACTCTATTTTTTTTAGATTCTTCTCGGAGGCAATTTTGTTTATTTTTTATAATAATGTACTATGTCTATGGAAAATTTCTGAAATAGAAAATATTTCTTCTGATGAACCCTATAAAACCTATAGATGGTAAATAAACACATTCCAGCATACTTCATTTGATTATATATCAAAATTTAATCTAACCTACTGTACTAGAGTACTACCTTCAAGAAGCTGTGGAAAAATACACTTAGGTATTTTTTTATCTATCAGTAAAATTGGAAATTTCTCTAATCATTTATCCTAATCTATTTCTAATCCTGAATTTGACTATCCTTTCACAGTAAAAGATTTCATTCAATAATTCTAATAACACAAGAATAGAAGCATAACATATTATTCCCTAAGTTCAATCCTTCTTGATCCTAAATATGCATATAGAAATTAGAAAGAACATGTAGAACATGGAAATGTAGAAGAGGATACAACAACTTAAGGAACCTGTTCCTCCCAACCAACTACTGGATATAGCTGAACTGGAAATCTCAGGACGTCAGATCCTGTCTACTAGTCCACTTGGTTGAAGTACTGGGTGAGAGATCTGGTTTAGTAAACCTCTGCAACTCTGCTAAGTATTCAGCAATAACCTATTCTACTTGTAGTAGTATGAACTCAGCCTAAAATAGCTCCACTATTTCAGAACTTCATCACTTTTCACTCAAAGAAAACTTCTGCTAGTCCCCTCCATCGAATTTTCTTATGCACTAAATTCACTCAGAATTTTCACAAGTAAAGAATGAGCAACCTCAACTGAATTCAATGGGAATTTTTATTAGCATGCCTAGGTCTTTTGGGTCAGTTTTCACTTAATGAGCCACCTGCTCTTGTTCCACTTTCGAGCCCCAACTAAATATGAACTAATTTTCTGCTAATTACATATGGACTCTAGTTGAGGACTTTTGTCAAACACTATGCAACATTCTCCAGATATCGTAGACTTATTTTGTATTGATTTACAAATAATGTTTTTATGGTTTTTTGTTTAACACTAATGGAACATAATTTGACTACCAATGTGGACATAAAAAATATACATATGTATTTAATTCTCAGAAATATACTCACATCAACCCATGAATATATTTGGCAATTTGCAATTTTTTACAATACAAATATGTGTTTAAAATAATATTTCAAGTGTACCTTATGTTCTCAGTTTGGTTGTTTGTTCAAGCTACCTTGTACAATGATTTTCAATGTGAATGTTCATTGTTCAAATAACCCTTGAATTTATAATTATGAATTATGATTCATAGATTATGAAGAAATTTGAAGTATATATGATGTGACTATCACACGTTTATATATATATATATATAGTACTCTTGACTTACCCATGTATCATGTTTAAAAAGTGACATCCCCATCGTCATACTAGTCCCTGTACCCAAATTTCCTAACAACTTAGACTTATGTATTCTTTATAGATATTAAAAGAATTCATTTATAAGTTATATATATATATATATATATATATATATATATATATAGATCGATATTGACAAAATTTATTTATTATTATTATTATGGTTTGAAATAATAATAATAAATATTATATTTTTAAATAATTAAAAACATTAATATTATAAATTTATTAGTTATACTTGTATATTTTAATAATAAATTTTATTTTTAATTATTTTAATAAAAAATGTATTTTTATATAATTAATACTAATAGTATTAATAATAAAAATATTATTAATATTGAAGAATATTGATATCAATATCAATATTAACCTTAGTATTGATATTAATATAGGGAAACATTAATACCAACCTTAAATATCACATAATTTAATAAAATTATCACTCATTAACCTTTATAATTTCATAATATCACATAATTTTATAAAATTATTACTCATTGACTTTCATAATTTCATAATATCACATAATTTTATAAAATTATTACTCATTGGCTTAATTATTATTCATTGGCTTTCATAATTTCATAATTTGACATGATTTGGATACATAATTTTACATTGTTTAATTAACATTAATTTAATGATATTTACATTAAGGAACATTAATATCAATATTAACAAAAACAATATAAATAATATTGTAATAATATATTACTAATTTTTATAATATAGTTTATAATATACTCACTACTTTTCCTCGACATATCAGAGTGAAAAACCAAAGGGAGGTCTTAGAGGTGGATATTGATAAGACTCTTCCTTGGGGATTTTTCGATGGAGCAGCTCAAGAGAACATTTGTGGGGGAGGTGCTATCATCTTCTTGAGGGAGGGACATTTCTACAAAATCGCGATGGGGTTAGGAGAAGGCAACAATAACTATGTAGAACTTTATAGTTTGAAACTTCTACTCATCTTTGCAGCAGAGAAAGGGTGTCGTTCTCTTAATGTTTTTGGTGATTCTATGAATGTGATCAACTAGATTATGAACACTCAATTGTGCATAAATATGAGGTTGGACAATATACTTTCATCTATTTCAGATATTTTAGAAGGTTATGACTCATTTTCTTGCAGACATGTTTACAGGGAGAATAACAGGGAGGCATTCGAGGCCTCGAAGGAGGGCCTTCTATTGACATTGGGTCAGTGGAGGATTTGTGAACATGTAGATGGTGTTGTTCAAGAATATTATCATAGACCCTTCATAGAAGGGGTTTCTCATATTTGATCCTCTACTGTTTTGGCACAGTTACTTTATTTACATTATTTATGTATATTTTGATGCTACTTGGGTCAAACTGTTGGACCGTGACCGCGGTTATATTAGTTGATGAATTTTTTGGACTTATATTTTGGTAAATCCTCATATTTTTTACAGTTATTTTGTGAGATGACAATTAGTTTGTCAGAACTGTAGAGACATACTTGTGGACAGTATTGACAAGGATTGACTACACATCCTTTTTTTTTTGTTTTATTCTTTGGACCTACTCAGATTTTCATAGAATACACATTGTTGTGTATCTGCAAAATGTAATTTTGTTACTCAAAAGATGAAATAAAATTATGTTTTTTTTCTTAGGCAAAAAAAAACATTAATAATAATATGATTAATAACATTACTAACATTAAGAATATGTCATAATGAAACATAACCATTGATCATAATAGTAGAGGAGGTAAAATTCATTCCCATAATAAAGCATATGCAAAGTCAACCATGCTCATAACACTCATCAACCATGGCTTAATATAGTGTAACATAGTCTAAATTCAACCATGTGAAAACAATAGTGAACCATGATTTAAAGTCAACCATGTATTGAAGTCAACCTTGCTTAAAAGTCAACTTTGGCTTGAAGTCAGCCTGACATTGAAGCCAACTATGGACTCAAGTTAACCATGGCTTTAATCCAACCTTGAATTGAAGTCAACTATGAGTTGGAGTCATCCATGGATTGAAGTTAACATTGAATTGAAGTCAACTATGGATTGAATTCAACCATGAACCGAAGTCACCCTTCCTTAAAAGTGAACTATTGATTAAAGTCAAAAATGTATTGAAGTCAACCTTCTATTGAAGTCAACAATGGATTGAAGTCAACCTTTAATTGATGTCAACCTTAGAGTGCAGTCAACCTTGCTTAAAAGTTAATTATGGATTGACGTCCACTATGGATTTAATTTAACCATGGATTGATGTCAACGTTGAAATGAAGTCGACCTTGGATTAAATTCAAACTTGGAATGGAGCAAAACTTGAAATGAAGCCAAACTTGTATTAAACTTGGATTGAAGTCACCTATGGATTGAATTCAATATTGCTTAATAGTCAATTACGGATTAAAGTCAAACATGGATTAAAGTCAACCTTGGATTGAAGTCAAAATTGTTTAAAAGTCAACTATGGATTGAAGTCAACCTTACTTAAAAAGAAACTATGGATTAAAGTTAGCCATGGATTGAATTCAACCTTGCCTAAAATTCAATTATGCATTAAAGTCAACTGTGGATTGAAGTCAACCATAGCTTGAAATTAACCTTGGCTTGAAGTCAATCTTGCTTGAAATTCAACTATGGGTTGAAGTCAACCTTGCTGAAAAGTCAACTACATATTGAAGTCAACCATGGTTTAAAGTTAATCAACCACCTCTAAAAAAATGGCTTTGGATTATTCCACATCTTTTCAAATCAACCATTGGTTGAAGTCAATTATGGATTGAACATTAGAGGAAATTCAACTCAAAATGGGTCTCCTAAGAAAAATAATAAAATAATATTTATTAATTTTGGAGGAAGAAAGGAAAAAATTTATTTTTTGTGTTCATATTTTTGACATATCTCCCTGTGTTTTTGCTCAAATTTCGATCAGGAGAGCTCGTTGGATGCAGAATTAAATTCTGCGTCCAACAAGTACCCACTCTGCATACTTTTGATGAACCCCACTACCCCAAAAAGAAGAAAAACCTGAAAAAACATGATGATGATGCTCAAATTTCGATCAGGATAGCTCGTTCGATACGGAATTAAATTCTTGCATCCAACCAGTACCCACTCTGCATACTTTTGACGAAATCCACTACCCCAAAAACAAGAAATACCTTAAAAAATGTGATGATGAGTGGGGTCCGTCAAAAGCATGTCGACTAGGTACTCGGTGGATGTGGAATTTAATTTTGCATCCAACGAGCTCTCCTAATCGAAATTTGAGCAAAAACACAAGGAGATATGTCAAAAATACAAACAATAAAAAGTAGTTTTTTTATGATACCTATCCCCAAATTTATATTAAAAATTTGTCTAAGACCTATATGATATTTCAAATTTAAAGCAATTTCATTAGCTAACACATGATGACATGGAATTTGAATTAGGGTTGAAAGGCAAATTTTGAGTTGAAATTTCCTATAATGTTCGACCATGGATTGAAATCGTCAACATTACTATTATTAATTGATCGAAGTCAACATCGAATTGAATTCAAACATGCATTGAAGTTAATCATGGTTCAAAGTCAAACTTTACTAAAAGTCAACCATGGATTGAAGTTAACCATGAATTTTAATAAACCATGGATTGAAGTCAATCATGATTCAAAATCAACCTTAACTAAAAGTGAACTATTTTTTGAATTCAACCATGTATTGAAGTCAATCTTGGTTTGAATTCAACCTTTGATTAAAAATCAACCTTGGATTTAAGTCAACCACAAATTGAAGTCAAATGTGGAGTGAAGTCAATCTTGGATTAGAGTCAACCATGGTTTAAATCCAACCATGCTTAAAGGCAACCATGGATTGAATTCAGCCATGATTAAAGGTCAACCAAGTATTCAATTCAACCATGCTTAAAGGTCAACCATGGATTGAAGTCAACCTAGAATAGAATTCAATTATATATTGAAGTCAACCTTGCTAAAAAGTCAACTTGGATTGAAGTCACCTATGATCCAATTGAAGTTAACTTGGATTGAACTAAGATTGAAGTCAACTGTGGAATGAAGTCAAGTTTGCTTAAATGTCAAATATGGATAGGATTGAAGTCAACCTTGGATTGAACTCAAGTTTGCTTAAAAGTCAAATATGGATAGGATTGAAGTCAAATATGACTAAAGTCAACTGTGGAATGAATTCAACCTTGGACTGAAGTCAATATTGCTTAAAATTCAATTATGGATTAAAGTCAACTATGGATTAAAGTCAACCATGGCTTGAAGTCAACCATGGCTTGAAGTTAACCTTAGATTGAAGTTAACCTTAGATTGAAGTCAACCTTGCTTGAATTTCAACTATGGATTGAGGTCAACCTTGCTTAAAAGCCAACTATGGATTGAAGTCAACCATGGTTTAAAGTTAATTAGCCATATTAACCACTTATACTATGAAACGAGAACTCGACACAGTTCTCGTTTTTCTCTCTCCTAATTTTAGTAGCTATTATTACCTCCGTTTGAAAAAGGGTTGATACTAGTATCACACATTTTCATTTTGAGGCATTTTTTTGGGCCTTTGAATCATCTTTGTTGGAAAGTATTTTTAATTTATATTTCCAAGTGTGTTTTTTAGAAATTTAACAAAATAACATACATTTAGAAGCAAGTTATAATGAAAAACATATACATTTTTCAATTTTTTCTTTAAAATAAGACATTTTTATGGACAAAATAAGGCATTTTTATTGACAAATTTGTAAAAAATTCTAGAAAATAAAAACATTGAAAACCATTTTCAATGGATTTTCAAAGATATTTTGTATAAAAATGATACTATTTTATATCATTTTCCAAAAAGTGACGATTCACATAAATTCAAGAAAAACTATACCACATATTTGTAAATAACATATTAAAAATATTATTTATAGAAATTTTATTTCTAAAATAAAGTTTGAAAGTCAAAACATTACTAATATATCTTATCAAAAAGTTGTCAAATTTAACATTTTCTTCAAGACATGAAACTAATCAATAATACTAAGTCGACCAAATTCTTCGTCGAAATTGCATTTTTATGAGTTTGCCTTCCTTTAGGAACATCAATGTCCTCTTCCATTGGATCTTCTATGTCTACAGGATTCCCAAAGTGATCTTTTCCAAACATCCCTCCTAATGGGGTTTGAGGCTATTACATTAAAAAAAAAATTAACACCCCCAACCCCCTAACCCCCCCGCCCAATAAATTAAAAAAAATTAACAAAATTTTAAAACCCCCCTAACACTAACATCAACATTACTTAAAAAATAGCTAAAAAAATTAACCCCCCTACATTACATTTAATAAAATAAAATCTCCTAACCCCCTAACTCCCCACAACATTACATTAAATCCCCTCCCTAACCCCCTAAACCTCCCTCGCAACATTACATTAAAAAAACATTTAAAAAAAATACCCCGTAAGCCCTAAACTCCACCCCACCCACACAACATTACATTAAAAAAATATAAATAATTTTTTTTATAAACCCTCCCCCTAACCCCCACAACATAAAATTTAAAACAATATTAAAAAAAAAAAATTAACCCCCTAAATGCCCCCCTAAACATTATATTAAAAATAAATTAAAAAAAACTTGCACCCCTCCCTTCTCCCTCCTCCCTTCGCCACATCCCTCCTCCACCCTCATCCCCCTCCTCCTCCCCACACACTCCTCCCTGCTGGAAATGCCCCCAACTCATTGTTGCACGAGCAACTAAATTAATTTTGCAATTGGAAATAATTTATGCCAAACTTTTGAAATTAAAAAGTTGTAAATTATTGGATTTCCACATCTTCATCTCCTCTCTTGTGGGTTTTCAATTATAATAATATGCATGAGGGATTGCATCTTTTCAAATGTTCACATGATGTTAATGTTAGTCATAGAGAGAGGGGTTGGGACCTTTGTAAATGATCCAAAGTTTGAGTGATCTATATCTTTTTTTGGAGTTTCCTTGTGAATATTAATTTGGTATCAATCTTGGCCTTTGGGATTGTTATTTTTCCATTTTTTCTCTTTTGAGATACCTTATTCTTTGGGAAAGCAGCCTTCATATGGCATGCATATTAAGAAACTCTACCCGCAAAAGTTATCATTTTGGAATATAAAACCTAATTCATATTAACATTAGACAACAACATAGGTAGTTATTCCCTTTCGGACCCAGTTTCCTTTGGACTTAAATTTGTAGAATTGACATAAAGATAGAAAGATACTATTAAAACTAATTTTAAAATCTAATTAATTTGGTCATGTAATAACATTGATGATAACGCAAGGGTATTATCATTGTTGTGGTCAATTATTACAAACTTTTCACAATGTCATATAACTTATTTGCCATACATAATATCACTGAACTAATATATATTCACATGTTCATAGAACCAGGAAATGGTCTACTCACATATTAATTGCATCATTATCTTTTATTTTGGATGTATTAAATACGATTTTGACCATAATCCGCTAATCCTTAAGCTAGATGTTCTTATGCTTTGAAATATTATCCAATATTGCACAAATGTT
>LPNX010536464.1:50829-101787 GCA_001517045.1 Pseudotsuga menziesii
CTACTTTGAGCAACTTACATAAGAGAAACCCGAAAACCATTATACATCACGATGAAGAGAATGTATATGCAACCACCTTTAGAAATATCATAAATAATTACAATTGAAAGGAAAACTAAACCTTTCCAATAATATCTCTTTATTTTCTTTGAGTGACAACTCTCATATGTTGTTACATCATTCTTCTCTTATTTTGGGTAAGGGAGATGTATAAATGAACATAAAAAAACCATGATTTTGGATTCATTATTCTCTTATTTTGGGAAAGGGATATGGATAAATGAACATAACAACAACATGAATTTTACTTGTCCATTTAGGGATCAAGATGTTCTTGATCCTCCATAGAAATCATTTCATCATAGGATGCAAATGATGCATCTCAGTAAGGATCATCTTCCACTTTGAGGAGATGATATATGTATTCCCAAGGAAAAAAAATCACTCATTCCTTTATCTTATTCTTCATCTTAAGCATGTGAAAGGTCTAGTTGATCTTCCTCAAAAATCTAAGAGGACTTCACATGCTATGATAAATGGTCACAATCAATGTGGTGAGGAATGTCTTCATCCAAGATCCCACTACTATCTATTCTAAACTTAAATTATCTTCATGTTTTCAACTTGGTGGTGGATCCTTGATAGATGTACCTCTTTCATACTTCCATACATACTCAGAGTGGAAGGAAGGATGTAGAAATAATTTCTTATCAATAGACCCTGGAATCCATTGTCTAGGCTTCATGTTCATAGTTTTTAAAGTGTAGCTTTCCTATGAGGAAGGTAACCTGATATGGAAGAACCAACCCATAAGATACCTTGAAATAAGGGGCCATAATATCATAGCCAATAACAAGCTATCTAGATCTTGTGTTCCAAAAAATAGATAAACAAGAGAGTAATTTAGAAGATTTCAAAGTATGCAATGATCTGCAATGTTCCTCTTGTTAATCGCTTAGTTTAAGAGATTTCAAAGTATGTAATGATCTGCATATGTTATATTTTTATGTATGTAGTACAACTCTATCAAATATTTTCAAAAGTGCATAATAAACATGGTCAAAGAAAAGATTGTGATAACCTAAACATTTGACTAAATTTGTTAAAATTGTCATGCATATGTAGGAAAGTTCACTAAAGACTCATACTTTAAAACCTAATGAAAGCACATCACACATCAATGCTTAATTTATATTTTTCTTCGAGAAGGGTACCATAATCAACTCTCAAATTCTTATAGCATGATTTAAGAATACCATAATCTCTCTCCAACTTCAACTACTTAGTTTGCACCTTGCCCTCTTCCCTTCCTCATTATATATATGTTATAATTATTTAAATGAAATTATAGTGAAATTATGATGGGATTGAAAAGGAGATCTATCTACACTTCAAAGAAAATGTTCTTCCATAAAAATGAACCTGCATTGTTAACTGAGCAATTCAATATTGAGTAAAATGATAAATTTTTAATGAGATTTATGAGTTATTGTCCAAAGCAATTTGAATTGTAGATAATAAATATGAATTGGAACGGAGCTGTCATAATTCAAAACGACTATTTCAAGAAGATAACATTTTCATTATTAAGCTTGATCTTTACATGAAGGAAGGATACATATTCTGAATATGTTAAGTTTAGTTTTTAACCCAAGAATTTAACATAAAAAATTTCGTTCTAACGTCTCGGTATAGAAATGTTGGAAATACTCAAAACAAATGCATATCTAAATTCTATTCAAGAGTGCAGGTATAACGTCTATGTAGTAAACGCAACAAAATACTCAGACAACTATCTAGAACTATGAATGGAAATAAGCGATATAAATCAATCTACAAGAAACTAGTGGATATCTTGATCGATTATTCCCACAAAACCTTAGTTGAGTTGTTCATTTAGCATTTAGAGGAGGGACGAGGTGATGTTTTAAATTTTGTAAATGTAATGTTGATTGGGGGTTTAGGGGGTTAGTGGGGGTGTTTAATTTTTTTTTTTTTAATGTAATGTAATGTGGGTTCATGGGGTTGGGGGTTTAAGTTTTTTTATATTCGATCCAGTCGTTCAACTACAGAAAATATAGATTCTCATGGGGTGTCAGAATCCATGGATGAGTTTGAATAATTTCACATGAAACATTTTAGATGTTTTTAATTAGTATGATGTTTGTAATTGAAACTCTAAAGGATTTTTTGATCATTTATATGAATAATTTGTTCTTGTAGGGTCTAATATATGATTCCATTATGGATCACATCAGAATTTGTTTGATTTTAAATGGTTAGAGTGGTGAAATTATTTATGAAATATTTTTTGTTTGTTTAATATGCAAGTTTCAAAAAAGTTGTAACTTATCTCTTCAAGAAAAAAATAATTTTCCAATTTAGGGGTTGATTTCAAAGTTTGTGTAAACAACAGTATGCCATGTTTAGGCCATGGCACTATTTTTTACCAAAAATAAAAAACGTGTATACTGGTATCAACACTTTTATATTTGGGGGGTGTTTTTGGTGTTTTTATGAAAAAATCATCGTTTTTATGGCTAGAGTTCTCGTTCTTAGTATAAAGTTCTCGTTTCATAGTATAAGTGGTTTATTAAAAAAATAGTTATGGATTATTCCACCTTTTTTCAAAGTTAATCATTGGCTGAAGTCAACTATAAATTGAATTCGATCATGGATTGAAATCATATATGTTACTATTATCAATTAAATGAAGTTAACCATTGGATTAGATTCAACCTTGGATTGAATTCAACTATGGTTCAAAGTCAACTTTGTGTAAAAGTCAACCATGGATTGTAGTCTAGCATGGATTGAAGTCAATCATGGTTCAAAGTCAACCTTACTTAAAAGTTAACCATGGAATGAAGTCTACCATGTTTTAAAGTCAACCTTGGATTGAAGTCAACATTTTATTAAAAATCAACCTTGGATTGGATTCAACAACAATTGAAGTTGAACATGGAGTGAAGTCAATCTTGAATTAAATTCAACCATGTTTCAAAGTCAACCTTGCTTAAAGGAAAACCCTAGATTGAAGTTAACCATGCATTGAATTCAACCATGCTTAAAGGTCAACCATGCATTGAAGCCAACCTTGGCTTGAAGACAATTATATATTGAAGCCAACCTTAATTAAAAGTCAAATTGTATTGAAGTCGCCTATGGTTTGATTGAAGTTAACTTGGATTGAACTATGATTGAAGTTGACTATGGAATGAACTCAACCTTGGATTGAAGTCAACTTTGCTTAAAATTCAACTATGGATTAAAGTCAACCATGAATTCAAGTAAATCTTGGATTGAAGTTATCCGTACTAAAAATGAAATTTCGCTTGAAGTTAACCTTCCTTTAAATTCAATTATGGATTGAATTCAACCATGGTTCACAGTCAATCACCCACTTTAAAAATTGTTATTCTTTATTAAAGTCAACCATGGTTCAAAGTCAATCACCCACATTAAAAAATGTTGTTCTTGATTAAAGTCAATAACCCACTTTTAAAAATGTTGTTTTGTATTGGAGTCATCCTTAAATGGAATTAAGCCATTGGTTGAATTCAACTATGGATTGAAGTCAACTTGGATTGAACTTAGATTATTTAGTCAAACATGTATTGAATCAACCTTAGATTAAACTCAACCATTGCTTGAGATCAACTATGGATTATAGTAAATTTCAATTGAACTTCGATTGAAGTCAACTACAAACGGAAGCCAACCAAAGTCAACTTGGATTGAATTCAACTTTGGATTGAAGTCAACTATGGATTGACATCGACCATGAATTCAAAGCAACAATGGTTCAAATTCATCCTTACTTAAAAGTAAACTATGTATAAAAGTCAATGATGGATTAAATTCAACCATGGATTGAAGTCAACTATGGATTGAACTCAACTTCAATTCAACTTAGATTGAAGTCACCTAAGGATTGAATTCAATATTGCTTAAAAGTCAACTATGGATTGAAATCAAAGTTGGATTAAAGTCAAAATTGTTTAAAAGTCAACTATGGATTGAATTCAACCTTTAATTAAATTTATCCTTGCTTAAAAGTCAATTATAGATTATATTCAACCATGGAATGAAGTAAACCTTACATAAAATTCCACAATGGATTAAATTCAACCATGGATTGAAGTCAACTATGGATTGAAGTCAACCTATCTTAAAATTTAACTATGGATTGAAGCCTACCATGGTTTAAAGTTAATCAACCACTTTAAAAAAATTGTTATGGATTGAATTCCACCTTATTTCAAAGTCAACCATTGGTTGGAGTAAACTATAGATTGAATTCGACCATGGATTGAAGTCATTGATGTTAATAATATTAATGGATTGAATTCAAACATTGAATTGAAGTCAACCTTGGATTGAATTCAACCATGCATTCAAGCCAACTATGGATTGAATTCAACCATGGAAAAAGTCAACCTCGTTAAAATTCAACCATGGATTCAAGTCAACCATGAATTGATGTCAACCATGTCTTTAAGTCAACATTGGAATGAAGTCGACCATTGAAGTGAATTCAACCCTTGGATTGAATTCAACTATGGATTGAAGCCAATCTTGTAACGAAGTCAACCTTTGATGTTTATAAATGTTTACAATTATAATATTTTTTAAATATTAATAATACTAATAATAATAATAATACACCATTCATTCGTCACACACCCACCATTTACTGGCAAGCCATATTTATTAATAATATGCCTTATATACGTCGAAGGCCTATATCAACCACTTTTAAATGTGTGGTCATAATTGATATACGCCTTCAGCGTATATAAAGCATATTATTAATAAATATGACTTGCCCATCATATATGCCTTGTTAGTTGATGGTCGTACGAAGGATTGTCCAATTTTTATAATTATAATAATTATTATTATAAAAAAAATTGAAAAATAACAATAATTTATTATTATTATTATTATAGAAAGTATTAAATATTAAATAATTAAAAAATAATAAAAATAATTATTGTTGAGTTTTTATTATTATATTTAAAATAGTCAAGAAATTGATAAAAAAAATTTACACCCTCGGTAGATCAAGGCTAGTTTTTTAATAATAATAATAATAATAAAAGTTATTATTATTATTATTATTAGTTACCAAGAAAAAAAGATCACATTGACCTAAATTATATTAACTCAAAGGCCATATTGTTCATTGGCTATGGAAGAATTACATGAAATTACTACAAACCAAATATTGAGTCATAGTGGGCAAAGCACCTTCATTCTCTGTCAAGTACAAAATCCATAGATATCTTCCGAAGTTACAAATACATCAACAATCATTGCTTCAGTCCTAAGATATTTCAGCTTGCCAATGTGTAAGGCAGTGAGAAATACATTTTCTACTGCAAATTCAAAGTATATATGTAATATGGATTCCTTCTAATAGTTCTTTAAATGACCCAATGAAACATAACTTTGTTTTAATACTTTCGATGAAAGGAAATACATTAACATTGAAATCTTGTGACAATTTCAACCAAAACCAAGAACAAAGCTTGCTAATAATTACACTATGTGAAATATGAAAAGGAAAACCTCACTAAGATTTCTAAGTACATGGAAATAGGTCCTTCCAAATGGTCATTTAAGGTCCTTCCATTCGATTATAACAATAGGGGTGTTCATAGTAGAGTGGTACATACTAACTAATACATAATAAGATCATATATTGTTGATATATTTGTAACTTCAGAACATATTATGATGTATATTATTATTGTAAGTTGTTGTACCCCCATCGGAGATGTGTTTACCTCCTTTCAGGATGTCATTATTGTGTATAGACCTTAAGGTACAACCTCCATTGTAATTCAGGGCAATAGTCCCCAGTGAAACATCATGTAATGTATATTTGGAGTCTATCTAGGAGAATTCGACCCTGTTAGGGTAACAGATCGTCCCCAATCATGTAATAGGTTAGTCACTTGATTAGTATAAATAGGGAGGCACCCTCCCTCATTTATACACACCTCACACTCACTCAAGTTTGCATGAGAGAGAGAGAGAGAGTGAAAGAGAGAGAGAGAGACACAATGAGGAGAGATAGATAGTTGATGGAGACTTCTTGTTACTGGTGTTTTTCATCTTATGACATAGTCTTTGTGACTTTAATAGTCCAAGGAAGTTTGTGGGGTTTTCTCCTTTATGGTTTTAATGGTGAAAATATTTTTTTCTTGTGTATCTATTCTTTTAGTATGCATATTTTTGTTCTTATTATTCTTTTATATAAAGACCCTAAATAAGATAATAAGATCTAAGAAAAACTAACATGGTATCAGAGTCTCTCTGAAAGAAGGCACTATGCAACAAAAAAAACTAGGGACTCCTAGTTCAAGGTATTATCTCCACAGATCATCAAGAAAAGAGGGCTAGGCTAACTCACCTCAGTAGGGTGCATATTTTGGTGGAAGCGGTTTCTGATTTGAATAAGTTTCAGTTTTCACCCAGTCACTGGTGCTAGGAGAAACTAGGATATCAAGTTTCAGAGACTTTTCACCTCAGTCTTCATGGAAGGACCCTGCTGAGCAACTCGCCTCAAGGAGGCGCATCTTTCTATCCAAACAGAATTCCTAAACTCCAAGTTTAGGAAATTAGGGGTTCTCTTACAAACCCTAGGTCATCGAGCTACAAAACTAGGTCGAACACCTCAAATCAGTAAGATCTAAATCTTTACTATTTTTATTTGAGGTTCTCATTTGAAAATATGACTCACCATACTCAGCTTGAGGAAAATCTTGGAGGGGTTAATAACTTTCGAGCATGGAAGTACAAAATCTCCATGATCCTTGAAGAAAATTATTTGGACCAATAAATCAATGGAGAAGTTCCAGAACCAGAGGGATATGAGGCTAAGGCTACTCATTAGAAGAACTTCGCTAAATCCAAGAGAATAATTGCAGATTCAATCAAGGATAACCACATCCCCCATGTGTCATCATTCAAGACACGGAAGGAAGTATTTGATGCATTAACAAATATGTTTGAAGGAAAGAACATCAATCAAAAGATGACTTTGAGGAACCAGTTGAAGAATGTGAAGATACAAAACTCACAGACTATATAGTCTTACTTCACAAGGGTTGCTCAAGTTGAAAAATAGCTCGAAGCAGTTCAATAAAATGTCAAAGAAGGACAAATTGTGATGACTACCTTGATTGGTCTCCCTAGATCATGGGACTCATTCATTCAAGGAATTTGTGCAAGAAGGAAGTTGATCTCTTTCAATAGACTCTGAGAAGAATGCACACGAGAAGAACCTCGACTTGTAACAAGAGAAGAGAACATGGGAGCAACTAAAGATCAAGCTCTCACAATTCACACCAGGAAGAACTACAAGAAGAAGGAGAAGATGGTGAACCATCATCACAATAAGAAGAAGGACAATTAACAAAAGAATATCTAGAGAGATCGTTCCAATGTTCAATGTTATACTTGTGATGAAAAGGGACACTTTGCAAGAGATTGTCCCATCAGGAAAAGAAACACCATGCTCATATTTTCAAAAATGATGAACCAACAAACAAAATATTCAAAAGAGAGAAGGATGATTCATATGAAGAGTATATGCTAATCTCAGAACTTTTTGGTGTTATCTCACATGGGAGAAATGATTGACTTGCGGATAGTGGGACATCCAAACACATGGCGTGATACAAAGAATCATTCATTAACATATCTGAACACGAGTCACATCACAAGGTGAAACTTGGGGATGATTATCAATACCCCATTAAATGGAGTGGATCGGTAGCTTCATGCAAACTATACTGTGCGATGTCACATACCCATGCCCCAATATGATGCGGAATTAAAAATTTCATTGAGAGGCTTTACTGTTCATCGAAACACAGGGCATAGTCATGACCAGATCTCGACATTTCCAACACTGTCACACTCCCTCCCATCTTCCATTTATCAGTTCAACAATATACAAGGAACTATCTTAGAGGAGATCGAACAGTGGGGAGATAATGTGATGAAAATCAACGATCATAAATGATCCCACAGCTAGAACCAAATCAACGGCTCATAATTCACCTACAAAAATTAACGGTGCAGAAATCCCGAGTTGCAGGGTCGAAAAGTTACAAAAACTAAAGTCTCACTTCTCGTAACCCACATCCCACATCAGAAACAGATCAACGGTGAAGAATCATACCGCGAAGATCGACGGTGCAGAGACTTGAACTGTGGGATTGGGAATTGTGGAAATCACAATCCCGCATCCCACATCCTGTAGGTTGCGGGGAGGATGTTTCAGAAGGGAAATCTACGAAACGGCATTCTGCATCCCGCATCCCACAATCCTGCAAATTTGCGCAAAGGAGGATTTCTAGCAGGAAACTCAGCTTTTTTACTGAATTCTTGGATCGATCTGATCATTCAGAGCATTACCAATTTGGCCAATCTACCCTGCAACTTAGTTCAAAATGCATTGAGGGAAAAACATACATAGATGCCTATAATTGCAGTTATTCAAAAGAACAATGCATCAATTCAACATAGCAACATGTTCATCACATTCCATCAAGCAATTACAATGTAAGAAATATAGTTGTAGATAATTATGTAGACAAGAAAACGTATCTTGAACAGAACTTGTCCCACAACCAGCTATGTCGCTGCAATGTTCCACCCAACCATAGGCCAGTGTGCTCTTTAGTCTCTCAGCAACACTGCCACCCTCGAGCTGGGCATGATTTCCTACAGGAATAAGGGAACACTAGCAGACTCATACATAGACAAGTGTCACATGCCCCAATTTTGCAAAAAATAATATTATCATATTTGATTTTATTCCAAGACATTATGTTAAATTATATGCTAAGTTGTAAATGATGACTCAGCAGAGTCAAGGATATTTAATGCAATTCTGAATATTTAATTATAAATAAATAAAAGTGGAGACAACAGCTTGGGAAAGTTGTTAAAAAGAGTGTTACTGGTCAAGTTGGTGGAGGAGACTGGGTGGAGAGCAAATAGACAAGTGGCAGCATCCTCAAACACTTCCAATGTTGCAGGTGGCAACCTCCCTATAGTTGGGGTCATGATCCCCCAAGAAAGTGGGATCAGAGCAGGTGGCTCAATTAATGACAACTAACCCAAAAAGACCTAGGAAATCTTAATAAAAAATCCCATTGAAGAGAGCTGAGGCTGCTCATTCCAAGAAAAGAACCATTCAAGTGAATGTACTTCAGAGGATTTCGTTGGGAAGGGAATTTGTGGAATGTGTTTGAGGGGTAAACTGCAGAAAGTGATCTAGTACAGCTATTCAGCTAAATGATCTTGCTGCTGAGAGCAGAGTTAGTACTAAGTCATTGGACTAGTATTTTGTTGCTTGCTCCACCAGTTCCCAGCCAAGGAGACCAAGAACAGGCTCAGGGGTCCTGAGAAGACGTTGTTTGAGCGCTCTCCAAGAGTTGGTAGGGAGGAATGGCCTCCCAACGCTATTGTCATCCAGCTTTAAAACAGGTTCTACAGTCTTTTATTTGCTGTGTTAAAAGTTTATATCTGAGAATGAATGAATAGTGAATGATTTACATGTTTTGTAGTGAACTGTTAGAGTTGTAATCTTTTAGTTATTTGAATGTTGAATCTGTAATTGGATGAGATAATCCTACCTGTGTTTTTCTCCATCTGGAACAAACCAGACCGTACTCTAGCATAGGTAGTGTGTTTAAAATAATTGAAGATATGATAGAAATCTGGATTGAATAGAGTTATTTTGTATTTCAGAACAATGGAGTAATTTATTTATGTATATAGATGTTTTTAGGAAAGAATATTAATATGTCTAATTAAGTTATTGTTTAAAACCATACTATTGTATTAAGAATGCTAGCAAAGAAGTATTCATAATACTTTACAGACAGCAGGTTTATTTCTTTTAGTGAGTTGTCACAATAAATAGGTTATTGTTCTTATTTTAAACTGTATTTTGTAAAATGATACTATTAACCTGTAACACAGGTAAAAAAATTAACTTAGGTAAACACTCATTTATTTATGTGAAGAAAGAACCAAGTTATTTTACATAGTTTATTTTATTGTTCATACTGCTTAACTATATCTACAAATGTTCATATTTCAAGTAGGGTAATTCTAGTATGACTCTTTTTACAAATAAATTAACTATAGCAATTATAACATTGTAACAAGGAAATAATAACAAAACCTATCTAGGTACTTATTTAAATAAGATAGACTCAATGCAATGGTAAATAATATTCAATAAATATTATTTATAAATGAACTAATTTATTTAAATAAACTAAACAAAGAATAATTATAAAGGAAAGTACAGGGTCGAAACCCTCATAATATTAAACATTATAAATTATAGTATTAACATTGTAATTCCAAGTAATAACATTGTAATTAATATTGAGATAAGCAATAATCCAAGGATTTGGATTATTTAGTATTCTGAACCTTCAAACTATAAAATATCATTACAGTCCTATAAGGACAAAGAAAGATAACAATGGAAGTATAACAACTATATACCTGTAACAAATAATTAATTTAACATTTATTATTGAACTAAAAACCTACAGAATAAGTAAAGAACTTATTTTACACACAGGTCACTAACAGGATTAACCCTTGCTCGAATATTCGAGCTTATAAACAAATTATTATAATAGGAAGAAATAACAGAACAGGTTATAATAATACAATTTAATGCAAGATAAACTTAACAAGTAAAGATTTCTTTACACAGTCGAATAAGGGTAAGAACCCTAGTATACAAATTACAGTAAGAGTATCAAAATAACCAAGTTCGAGCTCAAGAGAGTTAAATCTTTATACTTAAAGTTTAAACAAAGAATGGCTTGACAAGCCACAAAATCTTTTTACATAGCTGTACACAAAACAAGTAAAACAAAATTTTCAAGTCACGGCATAAGCCGGATGAACCCTACTAACAGCAAGGGTTAGCAAAAACTAAACAAGTAAAACAAAATTTACAAGTCACGGCATAAGCCGGAGAACCCTACTAATAGCAAGGGTTAGCAAAAACTAAACAAGTAAACCGAGAAATAGTAACCCATGAAGGGTAAATTGCAGGTCGTAACTTCCAACCGAAACTATTGCATAAAGAACTGAACAAGCATGGATTGCCATGGGTTGACCAGGGCTTACCCGTAACCAAGAAGCTGACCTTACTCATTTGTAACAGCTGCAAAGAGAGGTGTGAACCGTTACCTGCAGCGATAAGAACCCACGACGTTAAAAATTTGCACCATATTATAACTGAGTTAAGAGTAAGTTTAAGAACTATTTAAAAACAATTTTTTTATTCCTGGAAGTGAAGGTAATGTAGCCACCGAGAAACAATAGCGCCGCCACCAGCGAGACAAAGAGCCAACCCCTCATTTCTCCTGTGAAAAAGATGGTTCAAACGCAGGCACAAACCACTGCTAGCAGCAGCAAGAAGAAGGTGGAGCAACGGCCAAGCAAGAAGCGGATGGTGAAGCTCAAACTGTCACCACAATGTGAAGTATGAGAACCATACTCTGGAAACCCTATGACGAAAACCAAACTGTAACAGAAGCAAGTAACCCCTTTAAACTATTCCTACAGGTAGGCCATGGAGGAGCGAACCCAAAAGCCACTCACAGGCCAGGCCGTAAGACTAAAGTCACGGCCTTCAACAAACTTTTGCCAGGGTAAGCTCACAATGCAACAAAAGTTTCGAGGACAAACCACTTAGACTGAATATTGTAAACCAAGACGCGGTGCTCATTTCATTCATAGTAGGGTAAGCATGGTGGCCTTGGAACAATTGCAGAGTGGCCTGAAGGCCCAAAATCGACGGAGGAGAATGACAAAGAATAGGGTTACACAAACCCTTATACCTCCAACACTTGGCCGAGAAGAAAACATGAGGTCTCATAAATTATTCAACCATGCAGTGGGTCAATCATATAGTTCCTGCATGCTAATGATTCACAATTATTTAAAACATAATTTATGGACAATCATATAAGCACTTAAATCATTCAAAGGGTCTACATGATCATGGATGCCAACCTACGGTTGCATGGGCATAAACCATGAACCCTCGAATCTTTGCCAAGGTTATCATATAGTCATCGTATAGTTTAGGATGAGGGCAATTTCAAAGTCTTTGTTTTTATACAAAACCTTACACATAATCCCATTGATGGAGTGGTCTAACGCCACATCCCTTTTCCATTGCAAGTTATAATATGAACTTTATAATTATATGTTTATTCACATTAAGCTTTTTGTTGATCATGAAATCGATGCAATCTCATAATTGATATTCTTGCCCAAAGTATATATGCATATAAGCTTTAGTCCGTCACTAACGGTTCATCCATTTATTCATAACATCAATAGTATAGTTACAAATGTTGATAAGCCTTGAGCTATCATAACTAAATTTATGAAGAAAATCTTATGATACTTGGGAGATATTAATTAAAAGGCTATTTCATCACCTAGCCAAAGTATGATGTTTAATAAAATATTCCTAATAAACTTTGCATAGCTAATCTTGTTGCCACCAACGTTTATGTTGTGACTTGATAATTTTATACAACATAGTTGTAAATAGGATTATGAACTTTATAAATCTTATTTGTTTATAACCAGAATTACTGGTAAACATGGATGCATTATAAACAAGATAGTTTATGTGTGTATTGGTGAGTATCATAGAAAAATATAGTTTCAATGGGTGGCAAATACTAGGATGATGGCTCTGAATCCTTTACATAGATCAGATCAACAAAGTTTAATGGCTTTTGGTTATTTACTCAACCATGACAAGTACTATTAGTTTCACTATGTTTTCGATTAGTAACAGAATTTTTAGAACTATCTAGTGCCTGTAGGATGTAATAAATCAATCTCTCTTAAAGACTTTGACCTAAGTTAATTGTTGTGGTGAGGAGCTTAATTCAAGATAAGTATTATAAAAAATAAAATAAAAAATAAGAAACTGAAGTGGAACAACCCCACTAGATTCTAAGTCCTTAGGACTTTATATTTCACTGTAATGTTTAGAACCTTAGAGGCAGTAATCTTCGTTACAGAAGATGAATAACAAACAGTTGGTTATACTATTATTATAAGTTGATAATGTATATTACTATTAGAACAATCATTATAGCATTAGAGGTTATGCACTCTAAGTGAAAATAACTTACAACAAAGATCACAAGTTGTAAACTAGGGAAAGTAATTACTGTTTCTATTTTACATTCAAGAAAGAAACTCTTCTGCACGTATATCATGGACAAGAATAATCGAAGAAAACAAAACTACTTGTTTTACCTCATAGAAGTAGATTGTTGTGTAATAGCTTATTTACCAAGCTTTTTATTTTTGCAAATAGAAATATAACTGGATGCTTTATGGAATTAAAGGCGTTACTCAATAATTCATACCTGTAAAACCTGTAAGAACAAGTAAGCTTTCTACGTTAGCTTAAATGCTAAGTAAGACCCGGAATCCAAAGACAGTTCCACCTACTTGTTTCAAATTAAAACTCATCAGCAAACTGAAAGAGGAATTGTTGCACAAGTTAAACCTAACCTTGTATCAAAAAGTAGAATGCTAAGTTACTTAATTAAGATTATGTATTAACTAATCCGGTAACTAATTCTTTTATAGTTAACTGTTAGCTGTTAGCAGACTGTATTCTCAGCATATTATGTATTTTTTAAATTTTAATTTTTTATGAAAATTTGGGGTTTTGACAACAAGGGTGCCATACAACTCAGCCAAGCCAACACAGTTGGGTTTATCAGGCTATAAGGGAAAACATCCCAACAGATGGGTTTCACAGGCCACTCTGCCAAGCCATCTCACAGTTGGGTTTCACACACTGTTCACAGTCAAACCAACTTTCACCTTAAGGACCAGTCAAGCCAACAGATGGGTTTATCAAACTGTACATAGTCAATCCATCTCATTTTTGGGTTTCACAGACTGTTCACAATCAAAAAAACTTTCACCTTAAGGACCAGTCAAGCCAACAAATGAGTTTATCAGACTATACACAGTCCAGCCATCTCACTATTGGTTTTATCACGCTACCTAGCCAAGCCAACATCCATAGCTGGGTTTATCAAACTGTCCAACCAAAGGTTACCCACACGTTCAAATGCCACCAGACACAGCCAAGCCAACAGATGGGTTTATCATGCTTCTAAGGAAATGGGCAGGAAGCACTGTTAAGCTAGTGAGCTCATCTCCAGAGCTAAGAACACCTTCACAAGACCTATCTGGCCTGGATTCCCCACTTCCTACACACCCAACACAATGAAGTGTCCCCTTCTCTGCTCCATCGTCCCTCAAGCTACACCTTCCCTTCCAGTGCTCTTCGGGATGTGCATAGCAGGTTCACCAGCCACTCTTATCTTATTGTGAGGTTCCACACTAGGTTTATCAAGCACATGCTATGTCTCTCCCATTCCTAAGTCTTATACATAATTCAGGCCCAAACCAGGGTGCACAATACAACAACCATGGGGAGACTCTATAACACAGGCTTACTCTAGAACATGACTAATAGGTTCTCATACACTGTAGTTTAAGATAACATTGCAATGCAGCAATCACAGTCCTTCCGAGGGAAAAAAACTCACAGAACGCGAAGGATACACACAGGAAAAGCTCAGCTCCTGAAGAGCTTCGCCGTGAATAGAGAATGAAGATGGATGAATGATGAGCCACAATGTCCCGCAGCTCTCAAAACGTGAGAGTAAAACCAAACATGAACTCGTGAGTCAAACTGGCATACCATTCTGGTGTTTACTTGTCCCTACAAGCAAAACACAACGTTCCAGAGATGGGTGCTCTGCCCAATTTGAATTTTCCCATACTCTTCCCCTTCCAAGTAATAACTACCTCAACCACCTTCTGGCAGAATAAATGGTTGGGAAGAAAGACAAGAATAAGGGTAGTTGACAGTTCTGATGGGTTCTGCCCATGACACGTGGCTTTTCCCCAAACAGGTTCAAGGTTAACATTCCAAACCCCCTTATCCTTAAGAAAATCATGCCCCCATCTCATTATTCATTGCATTGACATAGCTGGATGTGGGTTTTTCATTAATTTGCATATTTACTTGATGTTCACAAACGTGCTTGACTTAGCACAGAAAGCATAGGCATCAACCATGATCGTCTATATTCCAAACATCAATCAGTGAGAGGGCCTTGGCCTTGATCTCCTTGTCATGATTCCATATAATATTTACATCATATACATTAATGTAATGGGTCAAAACCAGGGTGTTACATGCGATATCTTTAAAGATGAAGGATGTGATATATGTTCTAGAATTGGATGAGAATCTTCTCTCCATCTCTCCACTAGATGCAAAGGGAATGAGAGTTGCATTTTTCAATGGCCAAGTCTTGATGTGGCCTAAAGGAAAGATAATAAATTATGCAACAATGATTGAAGAAGAACACATAGGCTTGTGCAAGCTAAAGGGGCAGCCTGAACAAACAATGGTTTGAACCAAGTGAACTATGGCACTGAAGTCTTGCACATGAGCACTACAGAGCACTACCAATGGAAAGCAAAGCAGTCTCCAGAATTATAGAGATCCAGGCAAAGCATGAAGTAATTTGCAAAGGATGTGCACAAGGAAATAATGCAAAGAATACATTTCCCAGCAGTGAATGCAAGGCTAAAGGAATACAGGAGATAGTACACTCAGACGTATGTGGACCCATGTCTTGTAGCTCATTAAGCAGGTATGTGTATAATGTTTACTTTATAGATTATTTTTTACATAAGAATTGAATATATTTATTGAAAGGGAAAAATGAAGTATTCAGTAAGTTTAAGGAATATAAAGCCTTAGTCGAGGACCAAATAAAAAGGAATATCATGACTTTGCGGTTAGATAATGGAAAATAATTCACCTCGAAAGAATTCAAGGAACTCTGCAGAGAGTCTAGGATTAAGAGGGAGGTGAGCACTCCATATAATCCTCAGCAGAATGGGATTGCAGAATGAAAGAACCGAACCATAATGGAAGCAATGAAAACAATGCTACATGACCAGAATCTTCCTATGCACCTTTGTACGGAAGCATCTACGACAATTGTGTATGTATAGAACTGTACTCCTCTTTGAGCACTTGACAACAAAACTTCGGAAGAGGCTTTCTCATAGAGAAACCAAAAGTCATCCATATTAGAATATTTGGTTTCCCGATGTACATACATATCCCAAAGGAGAAGAGGACCAAGCTTGATCCTTATGGGAGGAAGGGTATATTCGTAGGATACAAATACATCAAAGGACTACCGAATATACTTCCCAGGATTCAAGAAGATCGGCATCAGGAAAGATGTAACCTTTGATGAAGACTCGACATACTTCAAATCCAGGAGGCTACCTATTCAAGAATCAAGAGGTCAAGGAACCTGAAGAAATGAAAGTCTGAGACATGGAAATTGGAGAAGAAATTCCAAAAGATCGTGACATGGCAGAACCACAAGAGTCGATAGAGACACTTCTCGAGAAGGACTCCCACAAGAAGAAACTAGCATGGACACAGGAGCTTATAAAAGGAGGAGAAAGGTATGGCGCTCCAAAAGGAATGCATAGAGAAAGGAAAAGTCCAAAGCCTTACAAGAACTATAACTATGTGGCCCGATTATGTAACATCATTGACAAGGAACCTTCCACCTATGAAGAGGATTCATAAAAGAAATAATGGAAGGATGTCATGATCAAGGAGCATCAGTCGATCATGAAGAATGATGTCTCGAAGATAGTTCTAAGACCATAAAAGAAGTATGTCATGACTTCGAAGTGGATCTATATGATCAAGCATGATGCAGATGGCAGCATCAAGAAATATAATACAATATTTGTAGCAGGAGTCTTCTCATAGAAAGAAGTCTTAGACTGCGAAGATACATTTTTACCCATGGCAAGGTACACTTCCATTCAGACCATACTTGCATTAGTTGTAGTTATGAAATGGAAGATACACTAGACGGATGTCAAGAAAACATTCTTGAATGGTGTAGCCAAGGAGGAAGTGTACGTGGAAAAATCACTGGGATTCGAGACACATGACAGGCAGACCCATGTGTGCAAATTAAAGAAGGCCTTGCATGGACTGAAATAGGCCTTGAGGACATGGTATGGTAGGTTGGATAGCTTCCTGATGACCCAAGGACTTACCAAGAGGAAAGTGGATTCCAACCTTTACTTCAAGGTTGAAGGAGGAATACCAATGATGCTCCTACTATATGTCGATGACTTGTTTCTAATGGGTGAGGATGAACTCATTAAAGATACAAGGAGGAGACTTTGTACAGAGTTCGAGATGAAAGACCTAGGGATGGTGTGCTACTTCTTAGGCATGGAGGTGTGGCAGAGTGCAGATGGGGTTTTCCTTGATCAAGAAAAATGTACAGTGGAGAATCTGAAGAGATTTGAAATGCTAGTGTAAGGAGATAACCACACCTATGGTATCAAACTTGAAGTTTTTGTGTGATACTTCATCAGAGTTAGTTGATGCCACGATGTATCATCAAATGATTGGATCACTAATGTATCTCACGAATACAAGACCTAACATATGTTTTGTGTGAACACTCTGATCCAGTTCCTAATGGATCTGAGACATGCTCACATGATAGCTGCAAAGCATGTATTAAGGTACCTAAAATGTACAGTGGATTATGGGCTCAAGTATGATGCAAATCAAAATATTAACCTACGTGGTTATGTTGATTCAGATTGGGAAGGCAACACCACTGATAGGAAGAGCACTCAAATTGTTTCTTCAGTTTAGGATCTATCATGATCACTCGATTTAGCAGGAAGCAGTTATGCGTGGTGTTCAGTACAGCCGAGGAAAAGTAGGTTGCCACTTGATCAACTAGTTGTGCGGCAGTGTGGTTGTGGAAGCTACTGTCTAACTTGTGATCAATCTTTGTGAAATTAGATTATTGAATATGTAAATTAATTTTTCACCTCCCCCATGTAGATTTTGCATGTGAAAAAGTTTAATAAATGTGTTGATCCTCATGATCCTTGAAAATTATTTTAATAACTAAAAAATTTCCTTTTCCCTTTTCAAATTTATCCCACATTTGAATTTCAAGGTAAGTGGCATGCATAGCACTACGAGCTCAAACAAGGTCTTTAATGTGCAGGTTGATTGTGGTCCACAACAAGGATGAGTACCTAGCATTTCATGACTTACGATAAATCCACCAATAGAATAGATCTATACTCCCTATTTTTTTTAAAATCACACCATTAAAAATATATTTTCTAAACAAATAAAAAAACATTTATAAAATTATATATATTTTAAAATTTAATTTCACAAAAATTTAATCTTCCAAACTTTCTAAATAAAATTAAATTCTCCTAAATCAAAAAATTAATTTACATATTCAATAATCTAATTTCACAAAGATTGATCACTTACCATTTATAAAATTTAAATTACATTTAACAAATTGAACACTCACCATTTCAAAAAAGTTAATTACATTAAAAATAAATTTTTAAATACAAATAAAAAGCTATATATATATATATATAAGAATTTAATTTTGATATAGATTTAATCTTTCAAATGTTTTAAATGAAATTCAACATTAATGGTAAGAAAACTTAATCACTCACCATTCATCTGCTTTCATCACTTATTTAATTTAAATAAGATTAATTTGATTCATTGTTTATGGATTTCCAAATTAAATATTTTTAAGATATACATAGTTTAATATTTTGTGTATTTAAAAATAATTAGAAATTTACAAGATTACATATTTAAATATAGTTTTTAAATTCATCCTAAAAAGATGGAAGCTTAATCTATTTGAGTATTTGTTAATGATGAATAAATTCAAAAAATATTAAAAGACATTTATTTGTTTGCATATTCATTTATTTATATTAATTTATTAATTAATTTTTTTTTTTTAAATATGGTCCACAGTTTATTAAAAAATTATTTCACTCTTAAACTTAATCAAGGAGTGGTCATCCTACATCATCAACACACTTATAAAGTATGGTCATCTTCCATCATCAACACTATTATTTCAGAGGGACTCCATAAAAGCATTTCAAGTATTACATAGAGGCTGATAAAAGTATCATATCACTTACAAAAATTTAATATAATTAAGTACTTTATCATATATATCCATGTATTCAAAACATTAATTTAATTAATAATTCAACCATATATAACATATTGTGCTTCTAATTTGGAAAATTTGAAATTAAACCAATCCAATTTATGATGACAATTTATGATGATGATAGATGATTTATGTTTAGTAATATCAACTTTGGTCTATGAGATCTTCAGAAGAAAAATACTTGGTTTAATTTAAAATCCAACCTTGAGAAAAAAATAATTGGTTTAATTTAAAATCTTGTTCCTTTGCTTGAGAAACTTGTCAAAAAGCATTATAATGAAAAAACCTTATTCCATATTTATCTATTTTTCTTCAATTTTCAAAACAGTTACTTCATTAAAATCTTTATAGTTGAAAAGACATACAAACCATTTAAGTTTTTCACTCTCAAAGTCTTCCTATTTGAAAGAACATGTAAACCATATTTTTCTTCCTATTTGAAAGAACATATAAACCATATTTGAAAGAACAAATAAACCATTTAGGTAAGCATGTTAAACTTGTAAATTCCACTCTAAAATAATTTCAAATAACTGACTGTTTTAAGATAAAATAAGTGTAAGTTTCACATTAAAATAATTTCAAATAATTGTTTTAAGATAAAATAAAACAAACCTCTTATATAATATTTTCAATATATATATATATATCACTTAATCATATTATCAAAGATAAAAAGCATTCATTCTCCATAACTGGACGAATAGCAACATAGAAAACATTTGACAGGCCTGGAGGGCAAGAACGTTTCAATTGGTAGATAAGTATCCAATTTCTCTTTCAGACTCATTGGAAATGAAACGATAAAACAAACTTTAACCGGCTGGCATCATGATTTATTTATTGAAACGTATTACAAAAAACACAGAAAGCTGCAAGCACATGGGTAACTGAGATACACAGAAAACAGTCTGTCGTTGATACAAAATCATACATAGCAGCAATATTATAAGTTACTACACAACTTCAGTCACCACCTATATGTATATGTACGATATAACAGTAACAGACCCAGCCTAGCGTTTACCATCATCGATCCTTCTCAATGAACCCTGCCATTTACAAAAACACAGGAAAGCCGTTAGTTAAAACCCAGAACCATATTCCAGTACAGTATTTGTTGAAACAAACAACCTAAATAAGCTTCCACAGTAGAAATCAAAGAATTAGAGACAATAGATTAGCAGACATACTTAGAGCAGTCGATATTAGGGTTGATAGGCACGTTAATGTCGTTAACCTTGCACAGACCGGGAAGATTGACAGCCTTGCCTAGCTTGACACCATATGACTTGGCTTGAGTCCTGAGGCAGTTACAAACAGCCTGCCTGTCAGGAGTGGCTTTAACTTGTGAATCCAAGCTACGAATAGAAGGGCAACAGGCCGCAGCAGGCGTCGCCGCATTTCCAATGAGGTATCCAGCGCATGGAGTCATGGCAGTAACAACTTGGTTGCATGTTATCGCACATTCAATTCTCCCAGTTCCCAGCACAGATATCACAGCCACCACAAGCCAAACCACAGACACCGCCTTCACCATCCCATTCCCAGCCATTTCTCACACCTCTCTCTTACTCGCAAGAACATACAAATGCTCCAGTGAATCACAATTCCAACAGGAATTCCCAATAAATAGAGGCATCCACCATACAGTCCAAATGCATGCCATTAAATGTGTCACCAGATCAATGTACGGAACTCGGTGAGCTGGGCCTCAACTTTGACTCCAAGATCTTATCTCATTAATAGTTTGCCCCAAGCTTGCCATGACTTCTGACGGATATTAGATGTGGGCAGTTGAGTGAGACAGAGACCTTGGTGTGCATCTGAAGCTTACCCTTATAAAAGGGGTAAGCTACTGACCTGGCGGCAATCGTGGCGCCTGCACTCCGACCACCGGCGATTCCTCCTCTCTGTTGCGGGCTGCCCGTTGGGGGCCGCCGTTGGGAGTCACCCCGTTAGTCAACTCCTTCCATCTCCGTTAGCGCAACTCCTTCCATCTCCGTTAGCGCCCCGGCCGTCTCCCTCCGTCCGTCGCCGTCCCCATCCATCCAATTAATTTGCCACCAAACTCCTCCCTGCACAATTCAAACAACCATCCCGCCTCTTCTCTGCACGCCTTGCTCTGCCTTTTCTCAATGCCTCCTCTCTGCACGCCTTGCTCTGCCTTTACTCGATGCCTCCTCTCTACGCTCGCCCTCGCCATGGAATGAGTTCATATAGCATTTGAGCCTATATTTTAAGCCACCTTGCCCTCTGATAAAGTCACACGGGGAGCCTTCTTCGTGCTATTGTTTGGAACTGTTTGGGTCAAAATTGGCAAGGTTTCAAGCTCGGTTAGCTCTGCACGCGACATTGGCACGGGTAACTCATTGAGATGCATTTTTCGATTGTTGCTTGTATGCTTATAGTGTATTCAATTCTGTTGTTTTGGTGAGTGTGAAGTTTGTAGCTAGCTTTTCATCTGGGTTGTTTCCCTTGACCTCACCCAGATCATCACACTTGTAGCTTTTCTTCTTTATTACTTTTCATAAATGCATGGGCATGCTCTTTCGCCCTAGCCCTTAAATACTTGTCGAGCTACACTGAATATATACGATACCCTGCTCAATTTTGTTCTTGCATATTTGGGTTCGACCTTAATTTCGCATAAGCATGGCTCGACCTCAGCATATCCTGTGTCTTGATGAACTCTATACGACTCCTGGAGTCTTGCTTGCCCACCAGGAAATAAAGAGCCCATACGCAGCCCTCATGCGAGCTCCAGTTTGAATAGTCATTTGAATAGTCAGTGGAGGAAGGGTGTTTACAGTAAATAATTAATTGCGAAAGCGCTTGTGTGCTTAGCAGGTATTTTTGGGTTGTTACAGATGACTTCAACAGCCTGGTCAACCTAAGTGTGGATCGAGCCTCAGCTATGAGTAATAAGGATGAGTCACGAAGATAGGGTCGGCTTTGAGACTCGCCTTTGAAGGATCTAGCCCCCCATATGGAATTTATTGGGCTTCGCTCATCAGCGTTGAACACTGCTATTATCCAGTCATGGGGAATCTGTAGGGTTTTAGCTTGATGAGTTCTCTGGGCACTGGAAATACTTCCAGAATGTTAAGTTATTTGGGCTACGATTTGCCCAACTTCAGTGACAAAGGAAATAATTGCATAGAGCATTTGAACCACCTTTCGAATGTACTCTGTTCTGGCAGCTACTCGGTCTCGATCTCTAACAGGATATGAAAGAGGACCTAGAACCACTGCTATTGGATTCGCTGCCTGTACCTCTGCTCTACCTGGCTTTGTTGCCTCCGCCTATAGAGAATTTGCTTCGTTGTAAACTACGGTGTTGCGTATGTGTATATACCTCTGCTTCTGGCTCTGCTTCTGAATGAGTTCATATAGCATTCCCATGCTTTGAAGATTGGTTTGTTGAATTGTTGCTTGTTTTCTGTACTTAAATATTTAAATCTAATACTGTGTCTTGTTCCTTTCATAATGTTGACTGGACTGAAGAGGATCTCTGGTATCGGTTTTGATCGCTCTTCCTTATTTCATATGGCATTCCCATGTTTTGGTCGAGTCTTTTTTATATACCTACTTTACCAACTCTTCCATTTGTCCATGTTGGTTGAACAGGATTGGATATGAAGTCAATAAGCTCTGCATCACCTATCATCTCCAAGAAAAGATCTGAGAGGAGATCCAGTCAAGCCTGAGGTCTCCATATCTCCGAGGATGAAACCATAAATTTTAGGTCTCCAACAAGGATGAAACGGGGATAATCCATAATAGAATATTGTATAATATTGTCCCAATAATACCTTAAGTTCTGGTAAGGACCATAGCAATTTAAAACCCGGAAGTTTTATGATATTCTTTATATTATCCTTATTTTTCTAGATCCAGAAGAGTTAATGCAAGAACTTTTAGTTTTAAATTCTTTGTTACCATTTTGTTCGCATTTCGGTTCAGCATGTATATGATATTTTTTCCTTAAAGAAATTGTGTACATCTGTCATTCAAACTGGCTTTTTTTCTCTATGATTTGAGAATCTAGCAGATTTTTTATTTTTTTAAACCTCGGCAGAGTTTCACTGTGATTTAAGTTTTTCTCAAAGTAGAATTCAATGGATGGATGGTAACTTTGTCACCAAAACTATCTGGATTTCATTTTTAAATGTATTTCGACTGCTCCGGGTCCAGTTCTTATGGATAGATAGAAAACTTTGTGACCAAAATTTCACTATATTATGTTTAAATGAGGTTTGATAACTCCATATCAAGTTTTTCCAGGGTAGAATTCACAAGCTTTGTCACCAAAATAGGATTGGATTTTGTTTCGAATGTATTTTCAGTATCTTTTATTAAAGTGTTCTTATTTTAGCTTTGCTTCGTTGGATCAGATCAAATTTATCAAAGATTTTTTTATTTTCTAATATGTTATAATAGAGTATGTTAAATTATAGATAGATGATTTTTTACTATTTTTTTCTGAAATTCAACTGTGTGATTTTTGCATGAAATGCCAGATTGCATAGATTCCTTTTAAATTGGACTTATTATTAGTTCGATATTGCAGAGCATCCTTGGATCACTGGTCAAGTAGAGTGATCGGTGCATAGCACAAATGGGATTAAAGGTGAACAGGGCATCATCTATAAAACTTTGAGGTCAGGGGAACCAAAGACAATGGCTTCATTCAGCTCAGCATGCGACACCAAAACAGATATTCTGTTATCTTTCTCAGGCAAACCAAAGACAATGGATCATTGGTCAAGTAGAGTGATCGATGCATAGCACAAATGGGATTAAAGGTAAACAGGGCATCATCTGTAAATATTTGAGGTCAGGGGAACCAAAGACAATGGCTTCATTCAGCTCAACATGTGACACCAAAACAGATATTCTGTTATCTTTCTCAGGCAAACCATCTTTATCTGGATTCTTGGTGGGTGACGAGGGATGTCAAGTGTTGGGAAGCTTTGCTTTTCATAGTTATCCCAAAGCAAATGGGTCAGCATATTCATCAGCAATCCAAAACACTCTGAGCTTTGCCTTTGCAAATGCTGATGGTGCATTTAACTCGGAACACTCTGTATCTTTCTCCGACAATAAAATGCAGCATTAGCTTTCTCAAAGAGGTAACATTGTTTTTGTGATGCATATCTATTCCTTCATATCATTTCTGGTTTTTATTTTAATTTTAGGTTCGTGATCTAATGGGGTAGTTTTTATCTTTACCTGCAGGGTCCAGTTTTGGACATCTCTTTGCAGCGGCAGTCTCTAACAGTATACAGACTGTATCTCAGTATGTGATGTCAATTGAAGAGGGTGGAGGCCAAACACAAAAGGAAGAAACTTCTAGGCCAAGGTACCTAATTGCACACAAAGAGAATCGTACAATAGGCGTGGGGGAGCTTGAGCAGTTGGATCTAAAGGTTTCAAAATCTATAATACAATGGGATTCATGTACTCGCTTGTCTAGTGCCACCTCATTTCAATCTCCATTAGTGTGTTGAAAGCTTCTGCAAACATCATCACTATACCATTGGAAATCAAAAGCGTAGCTTTGAAAACCTAATTATTATTTTACCTTTTGAAGGGCTGTTTGATGGAGTTTTTAACCACACCTTTGGAAATCTGTTACTCCCAAGATTTAATTCACGAGATATATTGATAAACTGATTTGTATTTTTATGGGTTGTATACTACATAGTGTTATGGTAAAGTTCAATGGGTGTCTCGTGGAGATCTCTTCATTTTACAGAGTAAAAATGCTTATTCTTATGAGTGGATAATATAATAAAATATCGAGCATACCTACATTTTTATGTATTATAATTTGAGAATGAGATGTGAGATCTCGATTGTCTGCATTCAGGTTCGAGCATACCCAGGACTCTCTTCTGCATTCAGACTCCTCATCTGGATTTTCTATTGCAATGTCACCAACAACCTTTCTAGTTCCATTGCTTTCTGCCACCATCTCGTCTCCCATCATCTCAGCCCCAACTTGGCAGCGAACACTCTTTCCATACAAACCAAGACACTTGTTAGCAACCCATCTCTCCTTACCGTGCTCGGTATCAATCCCACCCTCTTCATCAATTAACCCTTCACTCTCCTGATCAATTCTTAGATTCGTCTTCCTTAACTTTAAACTCACGCTCCTGATCAACTTCTTGGGAATACTCAAAGAATACAAGTCTTCATCTCCTCCCCCTCCTCCTGTCCTTTCAATTCTAGCATCTACATTCTTGTCCTTGTCTTGTTCTTCACAGATAAAATTCCTTCTACTATTGGACCTGCGTAGGGAGAAGAGAAGGCAAGCAGCCATGATGATATTTTTCAAATGAGTGGTATTATTTTATACCTTGAATGGTATTGGACACCACTTTATTCCCCACTTTGGCAATACCTTTGTTTTCTTTTTTTCTTTTTTCTTTTGTGGGTGGATGGTATAGAGTAAAAAACAGGATTCCAGGGTCACAAGATCACAACGGAACGCTTTCCTATAATCTCTACATTCAAAACCCATTCTTTGTTCTATATAATAATGCATACAAAGATTAACACTTGCACAACGCCATATTTGCTACTAGGAGCTCCTGACAGACCTCTTTACAGGCCATTCTTGGTTAGGTGGAGCAGATCCATAACAACTGCAATAACTTTATGCAAATGCTACATGCATGCAAATCCCAACAACAAAAACAGTACCAGTTCCTTTTGGATTTCTATTATTACATGATAGTATGAGATTGTTTTTCTTACCTTATTCAATGAGCTTCGTCTAGGCTTCAATGTTGTTGAGCCTATTAGACATGGCTAGGAAGCAGAGGACTTGTTTAAAATAGTGGGATGATAGAGATAGACACGGGATTCACAAAAGAATCTCTAGGATTGTTTGTTCACAAAATAATAGCAGAGATAGGCATTCATGCGAGAAGCTCTTGGATTGTTTGTTGGGATTATTTGTTCAAAGAATAATAGCAGAGATGGGAATTCACGAGAGAAGCTCTTGGATTGTTTGTTCAAAGAATTATAGCAGAGGTAAATTACTTGGAACTTGAAACAGAGAACACACAATGAGGGAAAAACAAGGCCTATATTAAATTTTGGTTGGGTTGTGTCATATGCTTGAAGATTTAAGTTACAAGTTTGATGGAGGATTTATATTGCATGGCAATAATGGACCATAATGGAGGATCTAAGTTCATATACACCTCTTGGATGAATCCCATAGACAATTTGAAAAGGACTCATACCTGTGCTTCTATTGGGTGAATCATTGTATGCAAACCCAGCCTGAGATAAAGCTAAGTCCCACTATTTTGGATGTTCATACACGAGACTTCTCAGTATATTTCCCGAGCTCCTATTTACCACTTCAGTACGTCCATTAGTCTATGGGTGATAACCATAACTAAAATTGATATTAGTCCCCAAATTCTTCCATAGAGTTCTCCAAAAATGACAAACAAATTTTGTATCTCTTTCAGACACAATACTCAAAGGAAAACCATGCAACTTTACAATTTATGAAAAGAACAGATTAGCAATGTTTGTTGCATGATTAGTCTTTTTGCATGCAATGAAATGACCCATTTTGGAAAATCTATCTATTACAACATAAATTGAATCATGACCTCTCTGAGCTCTAGGTAAACCTAACAAAATCCATGCTTATTGAATCCCAAGGCCTAGCTGGAATAGGTAATCGTTAATACAATCATGTGTTCTCACTTCTCCCTTTTGCATGTTGACAGACTCTACATCCTTCAACAAATTTCTTCACATCATGCAGCATCTTTGGCCAAAAATAAAAATTACTCACCAAAGAAAAAGTCTTGTCTTGCCCAAAATGTCCTGAGAGACCCACACTATTCTTTTCTTGAATTAAATTTTCCCTCATTGAACATCTTGGAATACACAGCTTACTGTCTTTGAACAACACTCCTTCTTGCATCATATAATCTAACCACTGGCTCTCATTATGGGTAACTGGATTTTCACAGGAAGCATAAATATCCTTGCAATCAACATCGTCTTTATACATAGAAATCAAATTTTCAAATCCCAAAGTACTGACCTTAACTTCCTACATTACCAAACTTATCTTGCTCAAAGCATCAACAACTTTATTATACTTACCACTTGTATGTTTGATAACGAAGGTAAAGTTCTGCAAAATTTCAACCCATTTAGCATGCCTCTGATTTAATTTAGGTTGTTTGTTGATGAATTGCAAAGCATGATTGTCATAATACAAAAAAAATTCCCTAGGCATTAAATAACGTCTCCACTTATTAAGAGCTTGCACAACAACATATAATTCTGTATCATACGAAGAGTACTTTTGTTTAGCTTCATTAAACTTTTCACTAAAATGATCCACTGGCCTTTGTTCTTGCCTTAAAACCGCTCCCACTGTTGCTCCAATGGCATTTGTCTCCACTTGAAACACTTTATCAAAACTGGGCAAAGCCAAAATAGGCTTCTCAATTATTTTCTTCTTTAATAATTTAAAATTTATATCAGCTACTTCGGTCCATTGGAAAGTTTGTTTACTTTATTTGAAAGTATCTATTAAAGGTGCACAAATCTGACTGAAATTCTTAATGAACTTCCTATAGAAACTAGCAAGTCCATGCAAACTTCTTACCCCATAAGTATTCCTTGGAACTGGCCAATTTAAAATTGCTTGCACTTTATCAAAATCAATTTTCAATGCTTCTTATGAAACCACGAACCCCAAGTAGACCAATTCTTTTTTCATGAAGCTACACTTCTTCAAATTTATCAACAGCTTCTCCTTATACAAAATCCTCAACACCAACTTAAAGTGCCTTAAATGCTCTTCTCTATTCTGATTAAAAATCAGGATGTCATCTAGATATACTATCACAAATTTTTGAGAACCTCATTCATCAATCTCATGAAAGTACTGGGTGCATTTGTAAGCCCAAATGGAATCATTAACCACTCATATAGACCATAATTAGTTTTAAATGTTCTTTTCCACTCATCCCCTTCCCTTATTCTAATCTGATGATACCCACTTTTCAAATCTATTTTGGAAAAAAAATTTGAACTACTTAAACAGTCCATCAGATCATCAATTCTGGGTAAAGGAAATCTATACCTGATAGTGATCTTGTTGATTTCCATGGAATCGATACACATTCTCCACCCACCATCTTTCTTTAGAATTAGCACAATGGGAACGGCACAAGGACTCAAGCTCTCTTTCACCAATCCCTTCTCCAACAACTCCTGTACTTGTTGTTTGATTTCTTCATTTTCAAGAGGGGTTAATATGTATGTTGCTTTGTTAGGTAAACTTGCACCAGGTATTAAGTCAATGTGATGACTAATACTTCTTACAGGAGGTAATTCATTTGGAAATTCATCCACAATAATGTTAGCATAGCCATCAAGAAAAGTTTTAACTTCATCTAGAAAATCATCTAAATCTGTAGAAGTTAAAATTACCTTTGGCTTACCAATAAGAGAAAAATGTAGATCCTTTTCTTTCTAAACTTCTTGTAATAGTTCTTTTCCAGACATCACCAGAATTATTAATCTTGAACTTCCTTGAAATGCTTCATCTTCTAAGGGTGAGAAGGTATGTCTCTTCCCATGTTTATCCAGAGAATAAGTATTCTTCCTCCCATCATGAACAACTTTTCTGTCATACTGCCATGGCAGCCCTAAGAGTATATGGCACAAGTCCATAGGCATTATGTCACACAATATTTCATCCTTGTAAGTACCAATCTCAAACTCCACATTACACTGCTCATTCACCAAGATATGATGTCCTTTCAATAACCAGGACACTTTGTAAGGAGTGGGATGCTTCATCCTCTTCAATCCCAGATTCTCTACCATCTCTATGGAAACCAAATTATCAGTACTACCACTATCAATACCCATTTTACAACACTTACCTTGTGACTTACACCTTGTTCTGAACAGAATTTTCCTCCGAACTTGTTCATGTACCTGTTTCTCTGTCTTTACCAAGACTCTCTTCAACATAAGAGCCTCTCGATCCTCTAGAGGATTATTCACCTTTGTTTCTTCTTTTGATTCTTCCTTAGCCTCTGTCACATTCACATTTCTCTAAGCTATATATTTATTTCTTAGAAAATCCCAAGAAATATGTCCAATCTATCCACAAGTATAACATCTTACTTCTCTATTTTTACCTCTTACTCTACCTCATCTGAATCCTTCTCTCTGGAATGATTGACTACTACTACTAGAACTTTCAGCTTCATCTTTAGAATTTCTCTCTCCTCAGTTTGGAACACCTATGCCTCTTACGATGTTCTTTCCTCTGTTTCCCTAGTTTTGTTTTCTTAGCAATTTCTCTTCTACCTTTAAAGATACCTGATATGCATCTTCTACATTTTTCAAATTTAATAGACTAAATTCATCCTGTATGTCATATCTCAACCCATTGATATACCTAGCTACTCTTTCTAGACCTCCCTCTATGTGTTCAGATCTAATATTCAGTCTAAAAATTTCTTCTGTATATTATTTTGATGTCATAGCCTTCTGCCTAATGTTCTATAATTGTCTAAGAAGATTTAACTGATAGTCCTTAGGCATAAATTGACTTTTAATATTATACAACATCTTATCCCAAGAGTTAATTTTTTTCTTACCTCTTCTTTCTCGATGGATCTGGAGCTCATCCCACCAAATAGCTGCATGTCCCTTCAATCTAGTAGTTGCACATCTTACTTTCTTCTTGTCTTGTATCTGTGCAAAATCAAAGTATTTACTAAGAGCATTAATCCAATCCATAAGTTCCTCAACATTTTAAGTTACCTGAATAGATAGGTACTTCTATTCTTGGTCTGCCACTAGTTTTCATCAACATCTTCAAGATTTTAACTTCATCGATATCTTCTTCTTCTTCCTCATACGATTTGGACTCAACTTCTTCATCACTATCACCTGAGTTGTCTGAATGGTTCTTTCTTTCCATAGATTCTAACCTTTCTTCCAGTATTCTCATGTTTCTTTCCATTTCTATTTCTGCAAGCTGTCTTCCTCGACCACGTCCTACAGGAACTCCATTTATGCATCCCCTTATTGGTGGCGTCTTTCTTCACAGACACAACTGATCAACTGAGCTACTACGCAGAATATTTGTCCTACTCTGATACCACAACTGATGGCCTCCAAGACCAACTAGATCCAAGACTTCTACTAACAGGCTTAATTCCTTATTTTAATCTTCTTTCCGCAAAATTTAATTCGGGTATATTTCCCTTCTGCAAGGTCATTTTTCTCCAATCTCCACCTTTCTGCAATATCCACCTTTCTGCAACTCAACTTTTCCACAAACGGCATTCTGCAAGACGTTTCCTGCAACTCCTTTTCTGCAAAACCCCTTTTCCACAACACTACGGATTGTGGGATGCGGATTTACAACTTTTATTTTTTTTGAATTGAACTTCCGCGAATAATTGCGGCCGTAACAGTCTATCCTTCATGCGGGTTGTGGAACTTGACTTATCGAAAACTGAGTTCCCGCAATTTCCATGTTTCCCAATTTCTGCAATTTCAAAGTCTTCCACATCATCGATTCTTGTGGATTAGTTCTCGATCATTGATCTGTCTCCATATGCAGAACAGATTGTAAGAGTTGATTTCCTTTGCGATATTTCTTTGTCGTTCAATCTTCTCTGAGATCTTTCTTCGTAGCTCGCCAAATTGATTACTTGAAGGATCAATTTCTCTGCAATTCAGAAACTAAATAATTTATACACAGAATTATATGGAGTGAACGCAGGATGAATTCATATCTCTGTAGATTTATATAAAATCAGGATTCCATCAAAACACACATTGAATGTAATCCTCTGTTCTTTATTCAACTTGATCGGAATTTTAAACACATAGAATTCAACTTATTCACTCCTTTTGTGCACACTCTTTATTCTCTCATCTTTCACTCCTTTTTCCTTTTTCTTCTACCACCCCCCTCTCTCTCTCAAACCTATTACACTCAAATTATTTTATAACACTCATAAAACCTATCAAATCTGACTAAGTTGAACCTAAGGACCTAATAAAAGAAAACCCTATCGACAAAGATCAATCCTTGAGAAATCCACCCAGGGATCAAGGAGAACAAAAGCAAAACTGCCACTTATTACAAATTTAAAAATAATTCTATCTACTTGTTATCGAAACCTATCCATATAAAACTCGATTACAAGGCAAGCTGAATCATTAATAAATGAACTTCGATCTGGATGCTAAGCTAATTCATCATTCAATGAACTTCGAGTTGGATGCTCTTGCATCATATGTCATTTTCATCAAATTGTGCACAATGTCCATCGTAATGTGAACACCCTTCAGTGTCATTGGCATTTGAAGAGGATACTGTTGGTTCTTTATCAATTTAATTTGAGATGCATTGGCCCTTCACAGGGGAATATAGCCAGGGATATCAGCATTTTTCACTACCCTCCTTCCGATTGATTCTTCTGCACTAGTCATCAATGGGCCTACCTCTGACCCTGCCTGTGTCTGTAGAGACGAACTTCTGGTGCTTGTATTCTTCTGTTGCAATGACTTGGGCCAATTGGCCCCCCTCTTCTTTCTCTTTATCTTAGGTATTTCCTCCTGTAATTTTGGTACCTCTTCCTTGATCACAACCGTCAATGGAGGTGAGTTGTGTTGAAATATTGTAACTTCGAAGAATATTCTATATGTATCTTTTGTGGTCCCCGATGGTCCTACTGGGAGAACCACTTGTATTATCTTGTACCTCGATGCTTCTAATTGGAAGAACTAATAAGAGTCATGAGGTTGTCCCCTCTAATTGTAAAGGTGCGTCATTAGCACCCCAGTGTGGTTACTTGAGCCTACATGTGTAACTCAAGCCTACATGATTAACTCGAGCCTACATGTCGGATGAGACCCAACATAGAGACTGAGTTATTTTTCCACACTTCCGAATAGACACCTCATGTAGCCGATTCTGCCAATTTTTCAGTGCATCGTCAAAATCTGATGATGTAGAGCTCAAGCTTTGCTAGCCCAGTTCTCTATCTATGGTGGGATGGACATAATCCTCCGAAATGGTGTGTGCATGCTCCCATACTCCTACAACTTCTTCCTTGAATGGTTCGACATATCTTCTTCCTTCGCTTGGATCTAATGGAGCTATGACTCTTATGTCGTGGTTCTCTAAAGTCATCACCTACTTCTTGAAGTTGATCACTACCAAGTTTTCATTCGCCTAGCCAATCCCTAGTAGTGCAGGATATGAGCTTCCTTTGTGGAAAATTTTGATAACATCGAAATCCACATATATCTCCATTCCTTCAACTTCCACCATTAAGCGTGGTACTCTCCCAATTGGAGACACTCTGGTCTGATGGGCCAGTCATAGTTGCACAGGGGACCAAACCAACTATGGCTTCCCCATCTTCTCCAATGTCTACTTTGTCAAAATGTTAACATCTAAGCGCAGATCCAGAATAACCGAGTCCACATCGTACTCACCAATTTGGACATTCATCCTCATCTCCTTTCTAGTTTTCTTTTTGTGCAAGGAATTCACAATGGAATCATGTCAATCTTTCTCTGGTTGATATACAAGACTTGCGATCTCGGCTAACACGTTGGGATATTTTGCTAGTGATAGACAATTCTCGAAGAAAATTTGCAATCTGAAATACTTTCGTGATGGTCTTGCGACAAGTGTGGAATCAAAAACATGCGGCATTTCATAAATAGGCAACTTACCCATATCCCTTTTGATGGTGTCTTGTGTTGTAACAACTCCATAATTCCATACTAAAGAAGAATTAGTTAAGGATTGTTTAGATCCATTTATGAAACAATACCTAGATTACATAGCTTTATGAATTATTATAATCCTACACTCCATTAAAAACCTAGAACTTAGCCATAACGAAAATAAAATTGTTACTTCACACTTCAAAAATAATCACTCCAATATATATGATTTATATGAAACTATACTGGTGTATAGTTTAAGTCTTGTGATCAATTTAATTGTGTTCAAAATATAATGAGTTCTTTCTACTTTGTCATGGTTACAGTTTGTATACTTATCTTACATGAATTCATCATGTTTTTATTGATTATAAACCCACTTCCTCCACCCCTATTTCGATGCGAGGGTTTACAAGGTCTAGGTCTTACTTAGCTTCTAATATCTAATACATTCTTAATTTTGTATTAATACAGGTTCCTTCGATGAGAGATTAGGCCCCCCCATTCTTAAGATAAGATTAACCTAAGTTTCAAAAGAAAAATATGGTAAAAACCCCTATACTCTACATGTTCCTAAGCAACTAAAGTTCCATAGTCACAATAACTATGGTGACAATAAGGGTAATAAGGTAACAAAAGAGAATGCTCTCAAAACTATAGAGAGTGGGTATGAAAAATCTAAACCACGTGGAGGTAGATAAGGGTAACACGCCATGTGAAAAGTTTTAAGTGCCTTCGAGTTACAGAAAAAGTTCAAAACCCTAACACAAGTCACGGTATTTTATTTCTTCTGCATTATTGGATTGATGAAAAGAGTCGAGGGCTCTCGGACCTTCCAACATAAAACTCCAGATTCATTTGTCCTTACCACCATTTTTATTGTGAAATGTTACCATGGGTTATCTATTGAGACGTTGTCGCCAATTCCTTCGTTGATATTTCGAACTGAGGTAAGATATTTTTTTTGGTCTTGTTTTTTTTCAGTTTCAATGTAAAACATTTTTCACAAAGACAAAGTTTTAACATTCGCTTTGTTGTTTGCTAGCAGGAGGTTCGACGGTCACTACTTGGCTTGGAAGAGCTTGGGTCGAGGGTAGCTAGTTGTCGTAGGATCTGGTAAGTCCTAAGTATTGAACCCTGTGGTCCTTGGTTGTTTGAACAAAAAGTTGGAACTGGGATTTCTTTTGGTTGGATTCACTTTTGGAGATGCAAGGCATCTCCTTCTGTTGATGGTATAAACTCTTGTTTTGGAAGAGTTATGTGTTGTTTTTAAGACCCTTTGGGTCATGATAGCATAAATACATATTTAATATTTTAAACCTTTATTTTGTTTATAGAGCAAGAGTCTACATGGAAGTTGTATCATGGTCGTTTTGTAAATAATGAAAATGTTACTATAAATATTTACAGTCTCTGCGATTTTGTTAAATATTTTTCGAAGCTACTCTGTGTATGGTTTATTTTTATTACTTATACCGTTTATAATGTTCACAACTTTTCTACTCTTTGCATTTTTTATTTTATGATTCTGTATATTGTTTTAATATTACTCTCTAAATTTTATATATTATTTAAATTTATGTGAATGGATTTGTATATGACTACTGTGTGTAAGCTTTAAAAGGGTTTCTAAACTGGTTTTTAAGATAGTTACGGCTACAGCCTATCTTCGTTGGATTTAGACATTGTTGCTGTAGATTTCGATTATTATACATTTCTTGATAAAATATCCTTTACAGGCCTCAAAACCTCGACCTGTTAAACATTTTTTATAGTAGATTATATAGAGTTTGTTTTTTTGTTTAATTTGTAAAAAACCTATTAAAATTATGTTGAGTTTATAAATATATGTGGTTAGATCGAATCTACCACTTTGTTAGTTATAAGTTCCAGTTATTTAATAAATTATTGGCTAAAAACTAGCCCTACAGGCTTCAAACCTTTGACTTATACTAATATTTTTTATAAAGGAAATTTTGTTTGTTTATACAGTTATATCGATTCTTTTAATTCGTTAAATGTATTGTTTACCCTAAGTCATTTTTGTAAATGAAAAATAAGCCTTTCGGTTGTAAGAAAAATGATGCTGGTAAAACCATAGGCCTTTCGATTGTGTGAAATAATACTTAAATAAATAATAAGCCTCTTAGTTGTATGTTATTGGTACTAAATACTTCATATATATTTTATTAATACTACTTCATTATTAAAAGAAATAAAGTTATCCCTAACTCTCTTTTTTTTAATTGTTATGCCTATATCAAGAATGATACTAAGTAAATATGGAAAATATCAAGCCTTTCGGCTGTAAGAGACTAATACATGATAACTATTAATATTCATAGTTTATGCATTCTACTAAGAAAAATTGTTTAGATGGTAAATGTCCATTCTCCTATACTAAACTTGTAATTTACACGAATAAACTTTCCTACTTATATTGAAAAACAATTAATAATTTTGGAATCTTCTTCATTCATAAATCCTTCACAAATAATAGATAAAGAATTTAAGATAATAAATCCAGAACATTATAGAACCTGTTAACTTTCCAAGGGTACAACCATCCAAAGAAAATTGTTCCTCCCAACCGTCTCCTGAAACCATCATATACACCTCTAAGTTCCAGTTATTTAATTTTTATGCTTGGAAGCGAAGGTAATGTAGCCACCGAGAAACAGTGGCGCCGCCACCAGCGAGACAAAGAGCCAACCCCTCATTTCTCCTGTGACAAAGATGGTTCAAACGCAGGCACAAACCACTGCAAGCAGCAGCAAGAAGAAGGTGGAGCAACGGCCAAGCAAGAAGCAGACAGTGAAGCTCAAACTGTCACCACAATGTGAAGTATGAGAACCATACTTTGGAAATCCTATGACGAAAACCAAATTGTAACAGAAGCAAGTAACTCCTTTAAACTATTCCTACAGGCAGGCCATGGAGGAACGAACCCAAAAGCCACTCACAGGCCAGGCTGTAAGCCTAAAGTCACGGCCTTCAACAAACTTTTGCCAGGGTAAGCTCACAGTGCAACAAAAGTTTCGAGGACAAACCACTTAGACTGAATATTGTAAACCAAGACGCGGTGCTCATCTCATTCACAGTAGGGTAAGCATGGTGGCCTTGGAACAATTGCAGAGCAGCCCGAAGGCCCGAAATCGACGGAGGAGAATGACAAAGAATAGGGTTACACAAACCCTTATACCTCCAACACTTGGCCGAGAAGAAAACACGAGGTCTCATAAATTATTCAACCATGCATTGGCTCAATCATATAGTTTCTGCATGCCAATGATTCACAATTATTTAAAACATAATTTATGGACAATCATATAAGCACTTAAATCATTCAAAGGTTCTACGTGATCATGGATTCCAACCTACGGTTGCATGGGCATAAACCATGAACCCTCGAATCTTTGCCAAGGTTATCATATAGTCATCGTATAGTTTAGGATGAGGGCGATTTCAAAGTGTTTGTTTTTATACAAAACCTTACACATAATCCCATTGATGGAGTGGTCTAACGCCACATCCCTTTTCCATTGCAAGTTATAATATGAACTTTATAATTATATGTTTATTCACATTAAGCTTTTTGTTGATCATGAAATCGATGCAATCTCATAATCGATATTCTTGCCCAAAGTATATATCCAAAGAAGCTTTAGTCATTCACTAACGGTTTATCCATTTATTCATAACATCAATAGTATAGTTACAAATGTTGATAAGCCTTGAGCTATCATAACTAAATTTATGAAGAAAATCTTATGATACTTGGGAGATATTAATTAAAAGGCTATTTCATCACCTAGCCAAAGTATGATGTTTAATCAAATATTCCTAATAAACTTTGCATAGCTAATCTTGTTGCCACCAACGTTTATGTTGTGACTTGATAATTTTATACAACATAGTTGTAAATAGGATTATGAACTTTATAAATCTTATTTGTTTATAACCAGAATTACTGGTAAACATGGATGCATTATAAACAAGATAGTTTATGCGTGTATTGGTGAGTATCATAGAAAAATATAGTTTCAGTGGGTGGCAAATACTAGGATGATGGCTCTGAATCCTTTACATAGATCAGATCAACAAAGTTTAATGGCTTTTGGTTATTTACTCAACCATGACAAGTACTATTAGTTTCACTATGTTTTCGATTAGTAACAGAATTTTTAGAACTATCTAGTGCCTATAGAATGTAATAAATCAATCTCTCTTAAAGACTTTGACCTAATTCAATTGTTGTGGTCAAGAGCTTAATTCAAGATAAGTATTATAAAAAATAAAATAAAAAATAAGAAACTGAAGTGGAACAACCCCACTAGATTCTAAGTCCTTAGGACTTTATATTTCACTGTAATGTTTATAACCTTATAGGCAGTAATCTTCATTACAGAAGATGAATAACAAACAGTTGGTTATTAACTATTATTATAAGTTGATAATGTATATTACTATTAGAACAATCATTATAGCATTAGAGGTTATGCACTCTAAGTGAAAATAACTTACAACAAAGATCACAAGTTGTAAACTAGGGAAAGTAATTACTGTTTCTATTTTACATTCAAGAAAGAAACTCTTCTGCATGTATATCATGGACAAGAATAATCGAAGAAAAAAAAACTACTTGTTTTACGTCATAGAAGTAGATTGTTGTGTAATAGCTTATTTACCAAGCTTTTATTTTTGCAAATAGAAATATAACTGGATGCTTTATGGAATTAAAGGCGTTACTCAATCATTCATACCTGTAAAACCTGTAAGAACAAGTAAGCTTTCTGCGTTAGCTTAAACGTTAAGTAAGACCCAGAATCCAAAGACAGGTCCACCTACTTGTTGCAAATTAAAACTCATCAGCAAACTGAAAGAGGAATTATTGCACAAGTTAAACCTAACCTTGTATCAAAAAGTAGAATGCTAAGTTACTTGATTAAGATTATGTATTAACTAATCTGGTAACTAATTCTTTTATAGTTAACTATTAGCTGTTAGCAGACCGTATTCTCAGCATATTATGTATTTTTAAAATTTTAATTTTTTATGAAAATTTGGGGTTTTGACAACAAGGGTGCCATACAACTCAGCCAAGCCAACATAGTTGGGTTTATCACGCTGTAAGGGAAAACATCCCAACAGATGGGTTTCACAGGCCACTCTGCCAAGCCATCTCACAGTTGGTTTTCACACACTGTTCACAGTCAAACCAACTTTCACCTTAAGGACCAGTCAAGCCAACATAGTTGGGTTTATCAGGCTGTAAGGGAAAACATCCCAACAGATGGGTTTCACAGGCCACTCTGCCAAGCCATCTCACAGTTGGGTTTCACACACTGTTCACAGTCAAACCAACTTTCACCTTAAGGACCAGTCAAGCCAACAGATGGGTTTATCAGACTGTACACAGTCAATCCATCTCATTGTTGGGTTTCACAGACTGTTCACATTCAAACAAACTTTCACCTTAAGGACCAGTCAAGCCAACATATGGGTTTATCAGACTGTACACAGTCAAGCCATATCACTGTTGGGTTTATCACGCTACCTAGCCAAGCCAACATCCATAGCTAGGTTTATCAAACTGTCCAACCAAAGGTTACTCACACGTTCAAATGCCACCAGACACAGCCAATCCAACAGATGGGTTTATCATGCTTCTAAAGAAATGGGCAAGAAGCACTGTTAAGCTAGTGAGCTCATCTCCAGAGCTAAGAACACCTTCACAAGACCTATTTGGCCTGGATTCCCCACTTCCTACACACCCAACACAACAAAGTGTCCCCTTCTCTGCTCCATCGTCCCTCAAGCTACACCTTCCCTTCCAGTGCTCTTCAGGATGTGCATAGCAGGTTCACCAGCCACTCTTATCTTATTCTGAGGTTCCACACTAGGTTTATCAAGCACATTCTATGTCTCTCCCATTCCTAAGTCTTGTACATAATTCAGGCCCAAACCAGGGTGCACAATACAACAACCATGGGGAGACTCTACAACACAGGCTTACTCTAAAACATGACTAACAGGTTCTCATACACTGTAGTTTAAGATAACGCTGCAATGCAGCAATCACAGTCCTTCCAAGGGAAAAACACTCACAGAACGTGAAGGATACACACAGGAAAAGCTCAGCTCCTGAAGAGCTTCGCCGTGAATAGAGAATGAAGATGGATGAATGATGAGCCAGAACGTCCCGCACCTCTCAAAACGTGAGAGTACAACCAAACATGAACTCGTGAGTCAAACTCGCATACCATTCTGGTGTTTACTTGGCCCTACAAGCAAAACACAACGTTCCAGAGCTGGGTGCTCTGCCCAATTTGAATTTTCCCATACTCTTCCCCTTCCAAGTAATAACTACCTCAACCACCTTCTGCAAAATAAATGGTTGGGAAGAAAGACAAGAATAAGGGTAGTTGACAGTTCTGATGGGTTCTCCCCATGACACATGGCTTTTCCCCAAACAGGTTCAAGGTTAACATTCCAAACCCCCTTATCCTTAAGAAAATCATGCCCCCATCTCATTATTCATTGCATTGACATAGCTAGATGTGGGTTTTTCATTAATTTGCATATTTACATGATGTTCACAAACGTGCTTGACTTAGCACAGAAAGCATAGGCATCAACCATGATCGTCTATATTCCAAACATCAATCAGTGAGAGGGCCTTGGCCTTGATCTCCTTGTCATGATTCCATATAATATTTGCATCATATACATTAATGCAACGGGTCAAAACCAGGGTGTTACATGCGAAATCTTTAAAGATGAAGGATGTGATATATGTTCCAGAATTGGATAAGAATCTTCTCTCCATCTCTCCACTAGATGCAAAGGGAATGAGAGTTGCATTTTTCAGTGGCCAAGTCCTGATGTGGCCTAAAGGAAAGATAATAAATTATGCAACAATGATTGAAGAAGAACACATAGGCTTGTGCAAGCTAAAGGGACATCCTGAACAAACAATGGTTTGAACCAAGTGAACTATGGCACTGAAGTCTTGCACATGAGCACTACAGAGCACTACCAATGGAAAGCAAAGCAATCTCCAGAATTATAGAGATCCAGGCAAAGCATGAAGGAATTTGCAAAGGATGTGCACAAGGAAAGAATGCAAAGAATACATTTCCCAACAGTGAATGCAAGGCTAAAGGAATACAGGAGATAGTACACTCAGACGTATGTGGACCCATGTCTTGTAGCTCATTGACCAGGTATGTGTATAATGTTTACTTTATAGATTATTTTTTATATAAGACTCGAATATATTTATTGAAAGGGAAAAATGAAGTATTCAGTAAGTTTAAGGAATATAAAGCCTTAGTCGAGAACCAAATAAAAAGGAATATCATGACTTTGCGGTCAGATAATGGCAAATAATTCACCTCGAAAGAATTCAAGGAACTCTGCAGAGAGTCTGGGATTAAGAGGAAGGTGAGCACTCCATATAATCCTCAGCAGAATGGGATTGCAGAATGAAAGGACCGAACCATAATGGAAGCAATGAAAACAATGCTACATGACAAGAATCTTCCTATGCACCTTTGGGCGAAAGCATCTACGACAATTGTGTATGTATAGAGCTGTACTCCTCTTCGAGTACTTGACAACAAAATTCGGAAGAGGCTTTCTCATAGAGAAACCAAAAGTCATCCATATTAGAATATTTGGTTTCCCAATGTACATACATATCCCAAAGGAGAAGAGGACCAAGCTTGATCCTTATGGGAGGAAGGGTATATTCATAGGATACAAATACATCAAAGGACTACCGAATATACTTCCCAGGATTCAAGAAGATCGGCATCAGGAAAGATGTAACCTTTGATGAAGACTAGACATACTTCAAATCCAGGAGGCTACCTATTCAAGAATCAAGAGGTCGAAGAACCTGAAGAAACGAAAGTCTGAGACATGGAAATTGGAGAAGCAATTCAAGAAGATCATGACATGGCAGAACCACAAGAGTCGATAGAGACACTTCTCGAGAAGGACTCCCACAAGAAGAAACTAGCATGGACACAGGAGCTCATAAAAGGAGGAGAAAGGTATGGCGCTCCAAAAGGAATGCATAGAGAAAGGAAAAGTCCAAAGCCTTACAAGAACTATAACTATGTGGCCCGATTATGTAACATCATTGACAAGGAACCTTCCACCTATGAAGAGGCTTCATAAAAGAAATAATGGAAGGATGTCATGATCAAGGAGCATCAGTCGATCATGAAGAATGATGTCTGGAAGATAGTTCTAAGACCATAAAAGAAGTATGTCATGACTTCGAAGTGGATCTATATGATCAAGCATGATGCAGATGGCAGCATCAAGAAATATAATATAAGATTCGTAGCAGGAGTCTTCTCATAGAAAGAAGGCTTAGACTACGAAGATACATTTTTACCCGTGGCAAGGTACACTTCCATTCAAACCATACCTGCATTAGTTGTAGTTATGAAATGGAAGATACACTAGACAGATGTCAAGAAAACATTCTTGAATGGTGTAGCCAAGGAGGAAGTGTACGTGGAAAAATCACTGGGATTCGAGACACATGACAGGGAGACCCATGTGTGCAAATTAAAGAAGGCCTTGCATGGACTGAAACAGGCCTTGAGGACATGGTATGGTAGGTTGGATAGCCTCGTGATGAGCCAAGGATTTACCAAGAGGAAAGTGGATTCCAACCTTTACTTCAAGTTTGAAGGAGGAATACCAATGATGCTCCTACTATATGTCGATGACTTGTTTCTAATGGGTGAGGATGAACTCATTAAAGATACAAGGAGGAGACTTTGTACAGAGTTCGAGATGAAAGACCTAGGGATGGTGCACTACTTCTTAGGCATGGAGGTGTGGCAAAGTGCAGATGGGGTTTTCCTTGATCAAGAAAAATGTTTTTCTTAGAAAGATGGGGTTTTTCTCCACACCTCCATAGAAAGATGGGGTTTTTCTTAGGCATGGAGGTGTGGAGAATCTAAATAGAAAGATGGGGTTTTTCTTAGGCATGGAGGTGTGGAGAATCTAAAGAGATTTGAAATGCTAGTGTAAGGCGATAACCACACTTATGGCATCAAACTTGAAGTTTTTGTGTGATACTTCATCAGAGTTGGTTGATGCCATGATGTATCATCAAATGATTGGATCACTAATGTATCTCACGAATACAAGACCTAACATATGTTTTGTGTGAACACTCTGATCTAGTTCCTAATGGATCCGAGACATGCTCACATGATAGCTGCAAAGCATGTATTGAGGTACCTAAACTGTACAGTGGATTATGGGCTCAAGTATGATGCAAATGAAAATATTAACCTACGTGGTTATGTTGATTCCGATTGGGAAGGCAACACCACTGATATGAAGAGCACTTGAATTGTTTCTTCAGTTTAAGATCTATCATGATCACTCGGTTTAGCAGAAAGCAGTTATGCGTGGTGTTCAGTACAGCCGAGGAAAAGTATGTTGCCACTTGATCAACTAGTTGTGCGGCAGTGTGGTTGTGGAAGCTACTGTCTAACTTGTGATCAATCTTTGTGAAATTAGATTATTGAATATGTAAATTAATTTTTTTATTATTGAATATGTAAATTAATTTTTCACCTCCCCCATGTAGATTTTGCATGTGAAAAAGTTGAATAAATGTGTTGATCGTCATGATCCTTGAGAATTATTTTAATAACTAAAAAATTTCCTTAAACTTTTCAAATTTATCCCACATTTGAATTTCAAGGTAAGTGGCATGCATAGCACTACGAGCTCAAACAAGGTCTTTAATGTGCAGGTTGATTGTGGTCCACAACAAGGATGAGTACCTAGCATTTCATGACTTACGATAAATCCACCAATAGAATAGATCTATACTCCCTATTTTTTTTTAAATCACACCATTAAAAATATATTTTCTAAACAAATAAAAAAACATTTATAAAATTATATATATTTTAAAATTTAATTTCACAAAAATTTAATCTTCCAAACTTTCTAAATAAAATTAAATTCTCCTAAATCAAAAAATTAATTTACATATTCAATAATCTAATTTCACAAAGATTGATCACTTACCATTTATAAAATTTAAATTACATTTAACAAATTGAACACTCACCATTTCAAAAAAGTTAATTACATTAAAAATAAATTTTTAAATACAAATAAAAAGCTATATATATATATATATATATAAGAATTTAATTTTGATATAGATTTAATCTTTCAAATGATTTAAATGAAATTCAACATTAATGGTAAGAAAACTTAATCACTCACCATTCATCTACTTTCATCACATAGTTTAATTTAAATAAGGATTTCCAAATTAAATATTTTTAAGATATACATAGTTTAATATTTTGTGTATTTAAAAATAATTAGAAATTTACAAGATTACATATTTAAATATAGTTTTTAAATTCATCCTAAAAAGATGGAAGCTTAATCCATCTGAGTATTTGTTAATGATGAATAAATTCAGAAAAAATTAGAAGACATTTATTTGTTTGCATATTCATTTATTTATATTCATTTATTAATTAAATTTTTTTTTAAAATATGGTTCACAGTTTATTAAAAAATTATTTCACTCTTAAACTTAATCAAGGAGTGGTCATCCTACATCATCAACACACTTATAAGGTATGGTCATCTTCCGTCTTATGGTCATCTTCCATTATCAACACTATTATTTCATGGTCAACTTCCATCATCAACACTATTATTTCAGAGGGACTCCATAAGAGCATTTCAAGTATTACATAGAGGCTGATAAAAGTATCATATCACTTACAAAAATTTAATATAATTAAGTACTTTATCATATATATCCATGTATTCGAAACATTAATTTAATTAATAATTCAACCATATATAACATATTGTGCTTCTAATTTGGGAAATTTGAAATTAAACCAATCCAATTTATGATGACAATTTTTGATGATGATAGATGATTTATGTTTAGTAATATCAACTTTGGTCTATGAGATCTTCAAAAGAAAAATATTTGGTTTAATTTAAAATCCAACCTTGAGAAAAAAAATAATTGGTTTAATTTAAAATCTTGTTCCTTTGCTTGAGAAACTTGTCAAAAAGCATTATAATGAAAAAACCTTATTCCATATTTCTCTATTTTTCTTCAATTTTCAAAACAATTACTTCATTAAAATCTTTGTAGTTGAAAAGACATACAAACCATTTAAGTTTTTACTCTCAAAGTCTTCCTATTTGAAAGAACATGTAAACCATATTTTTCTTCCTATTTGAAAGAACATATAAACCATATTTGAAAGAACATATAAACCATGTAGGTAAGCATGTTAAACTTGTAAATTCCACTCTAAAATAATTTCAAATAATTGACTGTTTTAAGATAAAATAAGTGTAAGTTTCACATTTAAAAAATTTCAAATAATTGTTTTAAGATAAAATAAAACAAACCTCTCATATAATATTTTCTCATATAATATATCACTTAATCATATTATCAAAGATAAAAAGCATTCTTTCTCCATAACTGGACGAATAGCAACATAGAAAACATTTGACAGGCCTGGAGAGCGAGAACGTTTCAATTGGTAGATAAGTATCCAATTTCTCTTTCAGACTCATTGGAAATGAAACGATAAAATAAACTTTAACCGGCTGGCATCATCATTTATTTATTGAAACATATTACAAAAAACACAGAAAGCTGCAAGCAAAGGGGTAACTGAGATACACAGAAAACAGTCTGTCGTTGATACTACATCATACATAGCAGCAATATTATAAGTTACTACACAACTTCAGTCACCACCTATATGTATATGTACGATATAACAGTAACAGACCCAGCCTAGCTTTTACCATCATTGATCCTTCTCAATGAACCCTACCATTTACAAAAACACAGGAAAGCCGTTAGTTAAAACCCTGAACCATATTGCAGTACAGTATTTGTTGAAACAAACAAACTAAATAAGCTTCCACAGTAGAAATCAAAGAATTAGAGACAATAGATTAGTAGACATACTTAGAGCAGTCGACATTAGGGTTGATAGGCACGTTAATGTCGTTAACCTTGCACAGACCGGGAAGATTGACAGCCTTGCCTAGCTTGACACCATATGACTTGGCTTGAGTCTTGAGGCAGTTACAAACAGCCTGCCTGTCAGGAGTGGCTTTAACTTGTGAATCCAAGCTACGAATAGAAGGGCAACAGGCCGCAGCAGGCGTCGCCGCATTTCCAATGAGGTATCCAGCGCATGGAGTCATGGCAGTAACAACTTGGTTGCATGTTATTGCACATTCAATTCTCACAGTGCCCAGCACACAGATCACAGCCACCATAAGCCAAACCACAGACACCGACTTCACCATCCCATTCCCAGCCATTTCTCACACCTTTCTCTTTCTCGCGGTAACATACAAATGCTCCGGTGAATCACATTACCAACAGGAATTCCCAATAAATAGAGGCATCCGCCATACAGTCCAAATGCATGCCATTAAATGTCTCACCAGATCAATGTACGGAACTCGATGAGCTGGGCATCAACTTTGACTCCAAGGTCTTATCTCATTAATAGTTTGCCCCAAGCTTGCCATGACTTCTGACGGATATTAGATGTGGCCAGTTGAGTGAGACAGAGACCTTGGTGTGCATTTGAAGCTTCCCCTCATGAAATCGTTTTTACACTATTGGCATTGATGTCTCATTAAATCCTTCACTTGCTACATGTTGTGTAGTGGATGTAGCCTGTACTGTACGCACATTTACACCTTCTAGATCGCGGTGTTTGAAAATTCTGAAGCGCGAATCGCAATTCAATATGTTATAGTCAAATTCTGAACTCTGTATCGGAAGAGTTTCCCTGTTTGTACATATTAGTAGCTTAGTACCTGTAGATTCTCGTTTTCGGCTTTTTCCATGTGGATATTTTTTTACAAAGATTTCATGTTTGTTTTATTAGTACATGTAGATTCTTGTTTGGGGCTTTTTTCAGTACTTTTAACAAGGGCTTTAATTTTCAAATTATCAAAGTTGCAGCGCTTGGTAAACAATATTTAGCATGTTGCATAGCATTTAATGCGGATGTAGTAGGTTTGATGATCGTTGGATTTTGAGCTGCTCGAGATCCAATAGCTATCAAACCTGTTGTGGCTACATTAAATGATCTGGAGCATGCTAAATATTGATTGCCACTCAGAGATTGGGAAAAAACTGAAAGAAAAAAAAAAAGAATTGTCCCTTGTATCTATTGTAGCGGGCTGATCATATCAAAGATGTTTTGCATCAAAAACATATTATTCTGACTCGTAAAGTAGGCCTATTTGGCTCCATGTCCGGATGAAAATACTAAATATTTCCACAACTTTGCGAAAGGAAGAAGAATCTCAAAATCGATTTGGGAAGCTTTGGACAATTGTGGAAATCTTGTTACGGATCAGGACTCTATCAAAGAAAGGGCCATCTCTTATTTCTCATTTTTATACAAGGATCCAAAGTCTACAAACATTTCTGACCAACTGGAGGTTCTTAAACTTTATCCAACTATGTTTACTGAGGCAGACTCTAATTTGCTTGGGGTCCTAGTGGGTTGCGAGAGGTGGAACTTACTCTAAAATATTTTGCCAAAGGTAAGAGCCCTGGGTCCGATGGGTGGACTTCGGAGTTTTATCTCCATTTCTTTGAGATGCTTAGTTCTGAGCTTATGGAGGCCATTGAAAATACTAGAGTCTCATGACTCATCCGTGACAGTTTAAATATTACCTATGTGACTCTGATACCAAAGTTTGATAGACCCTCTTCTTTTGCTGAGTATAGACCGATTGCTTTATGCAATCTTCTGTACAAACTGATCAGCAAGATTATTGTGGGCAGGATGAAAAGGGCTCTCGGTAAGGTTATTTCTGTTGAACAGTTTGTTTTTTTGCCGGAGCGCCAAATTCTTGATGTGGTTATTGTTCAAGAATCTATTCACTCAATCAAGCAAAAGAAGCTCTCTGCGTCGGGTCTTAAACTTGACTTGGAAAAAGCATATGACAAAGTGGTTCGATCATTTTTACATTTGATTCTTCTACATATTGGAATCCCACTAAATATCACACAGTGGATTATGTCTTGTGTGAACTCTGCATCTTTTTTCGTCCTTGTTAATGGTTCCCCTACGACATTCTTCAAAGGGACTCGTGGCATTCGTCAAGGTTGTCTTTTATCACTGTATCTTTTTTTACTAATTATTGACGGACTGAGTCTCCTTCTTAGGAAAGCAAAGGAGGATAATTTGATTAAAGGTGTGAAGGTCTCTAGGATTATTTTCATTACCCATACTCTCTTCGTCATCGACGTCATAATTTTTAGGCGAGGGATCTTTGTTGAATGGCTATCCATCAAAGGTTTGTTTGACCTTTTCTGTCGTGCTCCGGAAATGTCCTTTAGTCTTGTAAAATCTTGTTTCGAGCACAATGGGGTTGAGGAAAACACTTTACATGATATTGAGAACCACTTCTCCGTGCAGAGTAAACACTTCGATGTTGGTATTTCTTATCTGGGTTTTTTCCTCGGGTAAAATTCTTACAGACGATCCAACTAGGACTGGCTTATGAGAAAAGCCAATTTTCGTATGAGCCGTTGGTCATCGAAATGACTCTCTCTGGGGGATTGTTTGACCTTGGTTACTTATGTTCTGCAATCGCTTCATGTGTATTGGTTTGCATTATTTCGGGTTCATTCTTGTATCTTGGCTCATTTTCATCACTTTGTTCTTCAGATTCCTATGGAGGGGTACTCAGGATTCTGCCAAGTTCCACTTGGCAAATTGGAAATCCTTGTCTAAGCCTAAGGTATGGCGAAGTTGGGGCATAAAATACCCGAGCTTTTTCAATGCCGCTCTTTGTGCTAAGAGCCTTTGGAGAGGGTTGAAGATGACCAACTTATGGTGCAATATTCTCAAGTCCAAATATATGAAGAGATTACCTCCTGAGTCGTCATTGTGTAATGTGAAGTTCGCTTTCTCTAATGTATCAGATGTTTGGTGTAGTTTATGCTCTACAATTCCTGTTATATTACGAGATATTTGCTATATGGTGGGGAGGGGTAACAATATTTCTCTTGGCATGGCCCCGATTGCTGGGATTGAGCACTGGAAGTTTTCCAGTAAGTTGTTGTCTTCTCTGCATGCAAAATATACTACTGTCTTAAAGCAAGCTACTATAAATTGTGAGGACCTTTCCTCTGGTTGGTTGTTGGCTCATTTCTTAGAGTTGTCTGGCTTGGAAGCTAAGGAATGGGATGTTTTCACCTCTAACTTGCAGGAGACGAGTATTTACTTCAAAGATAAACCTGATTCCTTGGTTTGGTCTCGCAATAAGGTAGATGGTTCTGTCATGACCAGCTTGGCATACTCCTCTATGCTTAAATCTTATAAGACTTATCAGTCGGTTTGGTGGCATTCCATTTTGTGGAAGAGGAAACCTCCGCTTAAAGTGAAGTGTTTTGCCTGGCTTGTTCTGAACCAAAATATTCTTACCTGGGATATGCTGTAGCAGCGGGGTTATCAAGGTGCAAGTAGATGTATTTTCTGTTTGAAAGATTCTGAGATTAATTAGCACCTTTTTTTCCTTTGTCCCTGTTTTCATGGATTGTGGGTGCATCTTTGTGCTACGTGGAATTGTCATTGGACATGGAGGGCTAATAATTTCTCGTATTTTCTTTTTAATATTGAAGATCATTCTAGCATACCTCTTGAGCTTGCCTTACAGTGTATTCGGGAATACTGGTGTGTAAGAAATGGCTATTTGTTCCAAATTATTCCTATTGATTTGGCTCGCATTGTTCATAAGATTTTGTCTAGATTTGAACTTGGTTTCGATCCTGGCCCACGTTCTAGACCTCATAACATTTGTTATCCTGTGATGTTTGCTAAAGATCATATTGGTTTTGTCAAAACCCCAAAAATTTCAAAAATTTAAAAACTTTTAAATAGCATAAATGTATGTTAACACGATCGTTAAATACTGATTAGTTAATGCTATTTATTTTGTAACTGTAAGATCTTTACTTGGTTGGAAATGCTAGTTGAGTTTTTCTTCAGTTTTCTGATTGTTCTCTGTTTGCAATAGCAAGTGGATATGCTACGTTAGACTGGGCTTACTTAGCTGTAAAGCTAACGCACATAGTTTTCCTTTCTCTTACAGATCGACAGGTACAGTTTTTGGGATTGCTGCTAACAGATCATTCTAGAGTAAAATAAATCATATGCTGTTATCAAGTGCTTTCAGTAGAGAACTAAATAAATAGATCTCATGTTAAACGGACTATTCATCTTCTACAGGGATAGCCTCCTTTATTTCACTTTTGATATAAAGCAAAATATGATGAGAAAGGTTAAAAGACACTAAAGAAAAAGATCGTCATTTCCAGTTATATCTATGAACTTTTCAGTTGAATGCACATTTAGAGATAAGGATGGCAGTTTACAAAGATTTCTTTTCCAATATTGCCTATAAAAAATTATTGAATTACTAGCACTAGGTAAGGGCTACAAAAGTGATGTTCAGTAGCGAAATTAAAAGCTGAAAAGGGGCTCTTACAGGGTTCTAATGTCGCCCTTTTTAATGGTTAAAATCACTAGTTCAATTCATGTAATTAAACAGAGTTCTTTGAATAATTAAGAACATAGATATTTATAATAATATCAGTTATGATAAATGATCTACGTCCCATGTTGTACATGGTCATTCCTTGAGATAAATAACTCACAATAATGAGATCATTTGACATGTAAAATAATATAGATTAGACTCCTTGTTACATTATTACATTAAGTAATTGGTCGCAAGGTATATACGACTATAATTTATACGACTATAACTCTACACTTAGATTTCAATGTTCTTGTAATATGAGTTCATTGATTATATTATAATCAAATGAGATAACCTCATCATAACCTCAGATGAGGTCTCAAACCATAACTTTTACATTTCAAAAAAAGTTTGAACTAGACTAAACAAATTACAAGTCTCTTGTAGTTCATGGTTTTTGTATGAGGAACCAATATTAACACCTTAAAACATTACAATGCCAATATTCCAAAGTTATAATGTCATTGTTGAATGTTATTACAATGCACTAGGTTTAACATAAGTTGGATATAGCTTATACTGTTGCAATGTAATAATTGTTTTTATATTTGATGATTAACATTATGTTATTTGACCTTAAGCAGGTCCAGGTCGAAAGGTGAATATATGGAACTTTCCACCATGATTAAGTTGGCAATGCAACGATACGAAACATTAGAATCCGACCCACTCATTGATAATAATTTAAAGGTGTACGTGGCCGCCTCCTCGCCATGCATTGGGAAATATAAGTTGACTTGCCTCCAAATCGATTCAGTCCTCCTCTCGCCTGCGGGCTTTGAGCTCTGCTCTGCCAAACCCTAGTGGTTCTTTGCTGGTCGATTTTGCTTGGAGACAGCCTGGTGTGTAGCCCGTCTTCGTGGTGCTCCTGCGTGGGCTGTGTTGAGTTGCTCCTTAGAGAGCTGTGTTGTGTTGATTCTTTGCAGGCTGTGTTGTATCGTTACTTGTGGGCTCTGTCGAGGTGCTGTTCGATTCTCCCGGTGATGAAACCTGTGCTCATTCGTGACTGCTGATACTTCGTGTATTGAGGGTTTACAGCATTGTGAATGCTGGTGGTTGACACTCGCGTCTCCTTTGGGAAAGGGAGTTTGGGTTCTACGCGGTCCATTTTCCCCGGTGATGAAAGGGTTCCAATACCTTCGTTCCAGTCTGCTTACTGCTTGACCCTTCGCAGGTACGTGATGGTGAATACAATGTGTTTATTATTTAAAGTGTTGGTTTGTTTATAAAACTGCTAGGGTTACCAACTTACGATTTCTTTTTGCTTGGCAGGTTTGCCTTCCAATGTCATCTGCCCTTCGATGGCAGACTTGCCCTTCAAAGTCGTAGCTGTAAC
>LPNX010536472.1:2415-14992 GCA_001517045.1 Pseudotsuga menziesii
GCATACAATCTCACAATCTTTTCAGCATATTTGTGCCTCATCTTTTTATGTTTAGCTTCAATGGCATCATATCTCTTACTGATTTTCTCATAATTCCCAACAATGTCCAACCAAAATCCCTGAAAAAAATACTCATTCTCTATATAAATCTTACCTCCCCATTTGTCCTTCTCTTTCGTCATAAGATAAACAAGAGTAGACTGGCCATTTGAATCAGTGATAGCTCTATCAGGCAGCACATCAGATAAAATCTTAGCAAAGGATTCATACAGAGGAATCTGAGACCCCATCATAGACCGCCTCTCCATGAAATTCATTGACCATTCACAGTTTCTGATAAGAAAAACGGCTGCATTGATACCCAAACAGCTTCTCTTCTCATAAACATTTTGCTCCCATCCATGGACTACAAAATTGAAATCGTTGTATTTCTCCAATGGGTGCTCAAATTCCATGTCTGTGATCACAGCATCTTGGTCCATCCACCATACCCATTCAGCTTTAGGGCGAGCCACAATGGCTGCATCTTGGCTTTGAAAGAAAACATTCTTCGATGAAGGAGAATTGTGTTGTAAAACATGTCTAAGCCATGGATCCTATAGTAATCCTGGTTGTTCTTGAAACTCCTCAGCAATAGATGATCCCCAATTTGGTTCTTGCATGGACAAGGCTGTGAGCCTGTCAAGAGAAAGATGTGAGGTCTCCCTCCTTCTGTATAGTTTTTTATATGAGGATGGGCTCTCAGCCATTGCTGTCTCTTGGTGTTCTATTTTTTTACTGTACTCCCCATAGTGTAACAAAAGTCAGAATCAACATAAAAATTATCAAAACTTTCCTCCCATTCATCCATAGATATATGGAAGGATTCCTCTTCCTTGCCATTCATTTCAAGTTCGCTGGTTTGATTTTGTTGAATTACAGAAGTCACATTGGGATCTAGATATTAAAATTCCAGTGTGCAAAAGATTCTTGTGATTTAGTTGTGAGGGCACTATAGTCAGTTCCAGAAGACTAATTTCTCCATAAACTCCAGCAGAGTAGTAGAGAAATTGCAATGGAAACTGCCGAAAACAATAATCCATCACAGAATTTCCACTTATGCACCATCATAGCATATATAATTTCAAACGTTAACCATGAACTGATTTCTCTGCAATAGATTTTTGGTTTACATTTTCCACAGCCCATCCACTCATCCGTTCTCGTCTACAATATAGATGATTGCATGGGATGAATTCAGATCCTCATGATTCTTCCCATATTAGGTAATAATATCATATCAAGGTACCCTCCAAATAAAAATAAAAATAAACCACAAAGTCAATCTCTAAACTAACATAAATAATTGAATTAAATTCTTCATGTAAGGCGGTGTGATAATCAGATATCGTTTTTTAAACTTGTATTAGAGTTTTATGATTCTACTTAGAAATGTGAAGGGGATTAAAAAGGGTTTATTAAAGTAATAATAGTGGATTCCATTTAATGTAATGGAAATTCTAGGTTTATTATGTTTGTTAAGAAGTCGTTATGTTGAGCGGTCAAATGATTGGCTACTAACAGATTCCGATAATAAATACTTTGGATAAACTAAACCAAGAAGATAAAATCAAAAGGAATTATTCTTGGAAATGGTAGCTTCATAGTTTAAAGCAAGCCGCTGGATATTTTCTTTTGAGTCTGTATATGTATAACAAAAATGACTAACACTTATCGATTTTAAATCTGATTTAGTAAGTCTTAAAGAAATCAGTTCCTGTGAAAACTTTTTCAAAGCTTTAAAGACTTTGAACAATTCTGCTGTTGATTTTTTTTTGTTGGTTTTGTACTAGACTAAGGGGTTAGTTGTGTTTATGGGCATTCTGTGCTAGTTATTATTGTTATAATAAGATTATATTTTATAAATAAAAAATTATTTTATATTTTTGATATCATATGGTTTACCTGAAATGAATTTGGGTAGGAAGGATAACAATAATTCTTCCCAACTAACCAAGCTAAAATCAATGGACAATATAATTTAACTGTTTTATGTGAAGAGAAAAAATGACCACTAATAAGTCTTATTAATGACCATCTTTAACACAAAACTACAACATACCATGCAACATGCTACAATATTATATTGGAAAAAAAGGAATAATTATGCCGATAAGCATTTATATCTCAGAATTTTGGGGTGGAATACCATTATGCTTTCCCTAGATTGCAGGAGAATGATAAAGTGTACTATCCAGATTGATTCTATGGTGGTGGTTTAAAATTCATAATAAACAATTATAAAAAATAGAAAATAACTCATGTGATAAGGGCACTTAATGATGAGAACAAATAATAGATAACTTATTTGTGGCACTTAACGTGTGGCCTCATTTGATAACTGCACTTAATGATGAGAACAAATGAGAGATAACTTATTTGTTGCACTTAACTTGTGGCCTAGATCAATGCTCGGCGACCACAAGTTAAGTGGTTGTGTTAGTAAAAAACATGATGTTGAAGTTTGAAAGTGAGAAAATTATAATTTTTTCACTTTCTTAGGTGGAATCTACATTTTTAGGATATTAAAAAAATGCTAGATTAAGATTGAATTTCTGGATTTATGGATATTAAAAAAAAATGCTAGATTAACAAAATTCTAGATTAAGACTGAATTATAATTTTACTAGATTAAGATTAACAAAATGCTAGATTAAGATTGAATTATAATTTCTGAATTTCTTGATTAACAAAATGCTAGATTAAGATTGATTAGGAATGGTTAAAAAAATGCTAGATTAAGATTGAATTTCTGGATATTAAAAAAGAAAGCTAGATTAAGAAAATGCTAGATTAAGATTGAATTATAATTTTACTAGATTAATATTAACAAAATGCTAGATTAAGATTGAATTATAATTTCTGAATTTCTGGATATTAAAAAAATGCTAGATTAAGATTGAATTATAATTATAATTTTTGAATTTTTGAATTTCTGGATTTCTATTTCTATATTTGGATATTAAAAAAAATGCTAGATTAATATTGATTAGGAATGGTTATTTTTTATGTTCATTTTAATACCTTATTTTAAATTACCTATGAATAGGATTTTAGACATGAGAAGGTTGATACAAGAGTGTATCCAACACCACATGCGAGATCTTATGGGAAACATACTGGAAAATTTGATTATGCATGTATCATAAACCTATTATTTAATCTATGTCATAGTGTGGGAACACTCGGGTTCACAAGTGGATGGACAAGAAAATCATCATTTGATTTGAGACTTATGGAGAAATTAATGGCTCGGTAATTATGCTTCAACCTCCCAGTTTAGTCTCAAGAATCCAATATTCATTTACGAATTCATTCCAATCAAAGGTACAAGGACAAGAGGTATTCATCATTTTGAAGACAACTATTCAAGTTCTTGAATCCGACCTAATGAGAATATTTGGAAAAATTCAACAACTATAGAATGTCTAAGATGTGAGCTTCTTGAAACAACGATCATAGAATCATACATAAGCTTCTTCAAACAATTGGTCTATCTCTTTATAAGAACTTTGCATAGACAAGGGTGCTCGTGTAACCTTGTAAAAATACATTATCCCAAAAACTTTGAAAGGGAAAAGCTCTCGTTAGCAATAGGCATTTCAAAAGAGAAATTAAGGAACATAGAGCTATGTATTTCCATATCACCCTATCCTTCCTTCAATGGAAAATTGTTTATCAAGAGGAAGAGATTCAAATAGAATAGGACTACACTCCATAAAGGGAAATTGAGGAAAACATGGAAATATATATTCAAGATCTTGGTAACACCAGAGTTGATGTCAAATACACGTGAATGGCACTATACAACTCCTAATAAGTCAATGCATATGAATGTGTTAGCTAGGTAATGAGATTATAGTGGCTGAATCAAATTCATGTATTGGAGTAAACTCCGGCCTCAAATATGGGTTTCCCGTTAAATTCTTATTCATACGGGAATATTATATTGAACCAACCTACTCACTTATCACTGGAAACCTGCAACCATCTTGAAATTCTACGGCATTGGTATCCAATATAAAAATTCCAAATTTTTCGACAATTTCCACATGACATTTCTTCTTAAGGAATGACCTGCTAACATATTTCCTAGAAGAATTGAACCATGCCGGTAAGTCAACCACCTCAATTTATCAAAGTTGATTCATCTTGAAGTTGAAAAATTATTCCATCCAAATATATTTCTTACAAATCCCCTTCATCTTCTTGCATGTCTATTCTTATTTATAGTTTCTTATATCGCCCAGTATACTCTTGTAGAAATATGTCTAGTTATTCCAAATTCTGATAAAGTCTAAATAGTTTTTGCTGCTAATTAAAGGGCACAAATTTGGATCTATGATGTTTCAACATTTTTGGCCACAATTTTATCTTCTTTTTGTCCTCTCTTCTCTTATCCTTTTATAAATGATCCCACCAAAATGCAGCATGGACTTTTTGTTACAACAAATTTTACCCTTCGAGGATCATTTTCTTCATATTCTCGATTGCAAATATTTCTTCAATTCCTGATCCCAGTCTATATTTTATTATTCATTGTCTGACTTACCTTGTATGAACCTTGCTAATCTAGATAACCCTAACCGAATCCTCTTTCTGGAAGTGAAAATTATCTTTAGACCGTATATATGCTGTAAAAAAAAGAAGAATATCTTCCTTGTTCCTATTCTTCCGTGCACAAAAAATACTAACTAATCCTAATTTCAGTGGCACAATGGAGCATGGCACAATATAATATCCGTCCCCAGAAGCTCTCAACTAAAACCACCCAATCTCAAAACTGATTCTCTTTCTCGGTTGGGCCTGTCAAGTGCCCCTAAATTTCTTCTTTTACATTAACAAAATAAAGTCATGGGACTTGAAAAATTCCCTCAACATCTCTCCTCATGTGGAAATATAATGGGATCGCATGCATAATTTCTTCCTGTTGTCTTTCACAGAAAATTTAAATTGAATCTGTTTGAATAAGTTTTATTGCATTAGGATCTTCTGAGTCTTTTAAGTTTCCCGGAAAGTGGCTTGTATCATATTGCTCAGAGAAAATATGACCCTCGTAATGCTTATGAATTTGTGAGAGGTGAAGTAGAATGCCATTATGAATGTCATTGTCTGTGTTCTATGCTTAAGTTGTATCTTGCTTCGTAAAATATATTTCTACAAATTTGAATGCAATTATAGGTCACCCTCTATGACTATTCTTTATAATAAACTGTAAATAGGTCACCTTTTGCTTATTTGAGCTCATTATCTGTATCTTGTTCTAGGTTTTTTTGCTTTGCTTGGGCTATCAGAGGAATGGTGAATAAGGCCTTCCCAAAACATAAATTGATTACAGTTTTGTAGTAAAAAACTTAGGTTTTACCTTCATATTTCAATGCATGAGGCAATTGGAAATGCTTGTAGTATTTGTATTTCCTAGGACTCTATACGATTGCTCGAATTTCCTTCAATTTGGTCTATACAGTTTTAGAGTGTATAGGAGTGCACCTTTATTTTAAGAGTTTAGGCTTATGGTTGATGCCAATAGGGTTCTGGTTTCTGTAAGAGTTTAAAAAGTATTTACCCTCGAAAGAAAAATTTATCTACCCTACACATTTTCATCTTGACGATATTGAGGGAGGTTAAATTGTTCAATAATCCTTCGGGATTACATTGTAAATACTATTTCATTTATTAGTTAGTAAAATCTAGTTAATAATCTCATTATCTAACTGTAGATAATGGTTTTGATTTCCTTTATATGTAACACTCATCTACATAATAAGATATTGATTTGCTGAGGTTCTTCATGGCCTGTGTCAGTGGTATCAGAGCAAAGGCAGCGAAGCATTAGTGAGAAAGAAGGAGCTCGTGAAGGAGGATCCACCAAAGGAGATATCACCAAGAAAGGAAGAAAGGAGAGCTTCTTAGTAAAGATTGTGGAAGAAAGACAAAGACTGCACATTAAGAGGAGACTGCACATAAATTGTTCCGGTAATTATTTTGAAGAATTATTTTCTTTTTTTTAAAAAAGAAAAAGAAAAAGGAAGAGAGCTGCCATTTATATTTGAGTGCAAATTGAAATATTAAACCTTTCAGGAAATCTTTTTAGAAGATAAAAAGGTTTTAAAAAACATTGGCTAAGAGGAAAATAATATTCCAGATTGTATTTTGTAGACAAAAATTTACTACACAGTAAATTTCAATGAATTCTTTAATTTCAATTGTTGGAGTTATTTTGTATGGAAAAGAAAATTACCAAGAATGGTTTCATAAAGTTAAAAATACCCTTATTTTTAATGATATGTGGGATGGAATTTGTGAAAATGATAATTTAGAAGATAAGAAATAGATGAAGTGGATAAAAGTGCACCAGTACCACCTACTAATGCCAAATATTTATCATTATGGAAAAGCAAGGACAAGAAAGCTTATGCCTTAATTATTGCCTCTATAACTGAAGAAGTAAGTAGAAATTTAGTTTCTAGCAAAAGTTCTTGGGAAGCATTAAAGAAACTAAAAGATTTGTATGATTCACATTCTGAGCTTGAAATTATACAACTATTGATGAAATTATTTAACTTACAATTAAAAGATAATGATCCAATGAAACTTGCTTCTGAAATTAGAGCCATTTTCCATGATATTGATGCAACTGGTGTAAAAGTTGACATTCAACTTACTGCATTTATTAAAGCTCTATATCCTACATATACTCATTATTTAGAATCACTTCAAGCTAGTGGTGAAATGAAAGCTATGACCTTTGAAACACTTGTTGAGAAAATTGCAGAAAGAGAGAAATCATTTGGGAAGAAGGAGTCTAAACCCAATGAAGAAACTTTGTGTCTTGCACAGAAAGGACACAGATCAAAAGAATAATTTGCAAAGGATGAAAATAGAAGCAGAGATTGAGGTAGAGGACAAAGAGGATAGTACAAAGGAATGGGGGGAATATTTAAACAAGGAGAGAAACAATGTTATAGATGTGGAAAAACGGGTCGTACTGCCGGTTATTGTAGAACTTCTTGGGATAAAATTGTTAAAAAGAAACAGAAAGTACAAGATAAAGGAAATGATAAAGGTAACCCTCCTAAATATGCACATTATGTTTGTTGCACATTGTAATCTAGGAATTGAAGAAGCTTTCATTACTTTGTTTTCATGGAATGATACTTGGTTATTAGATATTGGAGCCACATGTCATATGGCATTTAGAAAAGACTTCTTTGAAACGTTTAGTGATCAAATTTATGGGGTAGTACATTTGGCAGATAAGTCTCAGTTAAAACCTTCAGGAATTGGTTCTGTTAGATTGAAATTATCAGGACTTGCTGATTATATACTTTCTGACGTGCTTTATGTTCCACAATTGAAGAGAAATCTAATATCTCTTGTGCAAATTAGACAACAAAATCACTTGATACATATGGTTGATGGTATCATTGAAATTAGAAGAGCTTATGATAATGTGGTTGTAATGAATGGACTGGAAGATAACAAACTTTTAAATTTGAATGGTACATCATCCAATTCACAGAATTCTGCAAATGTGGTTCAGCATAATAGTAATTTATCTTCCACCTTATTGTGGCATGCTAGATTTGGTCATATTAGTTATGACAGTCTCAAGATTATGAAACAGAAAGGATTTCAAGGGCTTCCTACTATTCCAAGGCAAATTTCTCCATGTGATGCTTGTATATTAAGAAAGCACAATAAACAACCTTTTAAAGATTCTATGTTTCGAGCTTCAAGAAAGCTTGGTCTTATTCACTCAAATTTATGTGGGCCCATGCCTGTTACATTAGAAAATGGTAACAAATATATCATGACTTTCATTGATGACTTTATGAGGATGTGTTGTGTTTATTTATTAAAAGAAAAATCTCAAGATTTTGATACGTTCAGAAATTTTCACTTATGGATTAAAAGTGAAGCTCAACTCAATATTGGAACCCTTCGAACTGATAATGGTGGTGAATATACATCTCAAGAGTTTGAAAAATATTTGCAGGAGAATGGTATTAAACATCAAACAACTGTTCCTTATAATCCATAGAAAAATTTTGTAGTAGAACGTATGAATAGGACCCACTTGAATATGGTAAGATCAATGATGTTTTTTAAAAATGTCAAGTTAATGTTTTGGGGAGAGGCAGTTCTTTGTGCTGTCTACATTAAGAATAGATGTCCTTCTGTTGCACTACAAAACAAAACACCTTATGAAATGTGGCATGATCATCTTCCAACTGTCAAGCATTTTAGAATTTTTAGTTCCACATGTTATGCTTTGATTCCTGAGCAACAAAGACATAAATTGGAAGCAAGAAGTCAGAAGTGTATTTTTTTGGGATATTCTAATACTTCTAAAGCTTATAGGTTGTATGATGAAGATAACGGGAAGTTTATTGTTTCTAGAGATGTTATATTTATTGAGTTTGAGAAAGATGCACTCACTATTGATAAACAACTTGCTCATCTTGATATATTTCATTCTAAAAAAATCTATCATGAAATGGATAATGAACTTCCAAATCTTGAAGGGGGGATTCCTATTCTAAGTCAAGTTCAAGTCTTGGAATTTCCTTCTAATGCACAATTTGATGATTCTAATGCACACGTTGATGAAACAGAAGATGAGACAATTGATGATATTGTTAATGGAATGGATAAACTAAGTATCATGGATAATGCAAAACCTACTCTTAAAGAAGAAACAGAGCAAACACCACAACAAGAAGAAGTTCATAGATCAATATAGACTAAGACATTTCCTATAAGGTATGATGATTTTGTAACATTAGATTGTGAATTAAACTTTCATGCATTTGATGAACTTACATCTTTTCAAGAAGCAGTAAATAGTGATGTATGCAAAAGTGCAATGCAAAGAGAGTATGATTCTCTCATAAAAAATGGAACTTGGAGGTTTGTGAACCCTCCAATTGGAACCAAACCGATTGGATGCAAGTGCATATATAAAAATAAGTATAAAGCATATGGTTCACTTGATAAACACAAAGCGAGACTTGTAGCAAAACGGTATGCAAAGAAAGAAGGTGTTGATTACACGGAAACATTTTCTCCTATAGCTAAATGGGGCACCATTCGAACTTTGTTTTCATTAGCAGCACAAAAAGGATGGAAGATACATCACATGGATGTTAAAACCACATTTTTGAATGGAGATTTAAAAGAAGATGTGTATATGGATTAGCTTGAAGGATTTTCTATCAAAGGTCAAGAACAGAAGGTCTGCAAATTAGTCAAATCTTTATATGGTTTAAAGCAAGCACCCCGAGCTTGGTATGAAAATTTAATTGAGCATCTTCTCAAATTGAATTATGAGCACTTCAATCTAGATGATGCAACTTTATTTGTCAATAAAGTTGGAAGTTTGGTTGTATATCTAGTTGTCTATGTGGATGATTTGCATATCACAAGAAATAATGATGATTATATAGTATCTATCAAAAGAGAGTTGAAAAGGGTTTTTGATATGACAAATTTGGGATTATTACATTAATATTTAGGAATTGAAGTAGATCAAAAACCAAAGCACATTTTCATTTCTCAGAAAAAATATGTTGGAGAGTTATTAAGCAAATTTGGTATGCAGGATTGTAATCATGTTTCAACACCAATGGAGCAGAATCTAAAGCTTACTTCAAATGAAGGTATCACATTTGAAGATCCAACAAAGTACATGCAACTTGTTGGAAGTTTAATTTATATTAAGACTACTCATCCTAACATAACTTTTGTTGTAGGAATACTTTCCAATTTTATGCATCATCCCTATGAAGGTCATTGGAATGTAGCAAAGTGTGTGCTCAAATATTTAAAAGTCACTCAATCTTATGGCATCAAATATTCTAAAGTTTTAGACTTTTATCTCACTGGTTATTTAGATTCTAATTTTGATGGAGATAAAGAGCATGGGGTCTCTACTTCAGGTTATTTGAAGAACCTTGGATCAGCAGCTATCACATGGATATCACGAAAGCAATTTGTTCCTGTTGATTCTACAACCGAAGCTGAATATGTTGCAGTAGCTCAAGCCACAAAAGAAATCATTTGGCTTTGTAAAATACTTGAAGACTTGCAGGAGAAACAAATGACTTCAACGCCTCTCTTTGTTGACAACACTTCTACAATTCCATTGGCCAAGAATCCAAAATTCCATGATCGAACCAAACATATCGACACCAAGTATCACTTGATTCGACATCATGTTGAGGCCAAAACCATTCATCTGACACATTGTCCTACTTCAGAGCAAATTGCAGATATCTTTACTAAAGCATTGGGCCGTGAAAAGTTTGAAAAATTTAGAATGTAATGTTGGTGATGTTGATGATGTTCGGATTAAGGGGGGAATGTTGAATAATCCTTCGGGATTACATTGTAAATACTATTTTAGTTATTAGTTAGTAAAATATAGTGAATAACATTGTTATCTAACTGTAGATAACGGTTTTGATTTACTTTATATGTAACACTCATCTACGTAATAAGATATTGATTTGTTGAGGTTCTTCATGGCCTGTGTCATAAATTCCATGGATGGGGTTGACTCAATTATTCCTGGGTACTCCATGGGGGATCTGGAGTGTTGTCTCTGGAGGAATAACATGCCCTGTAAATTTTAAAACAAAGAGTAATGAATTTATAGAAACATAATCAATTTTCTTTTACTCTAAGAAATATAAATCTTCAGACCTTGAATCTTAGGTGCCATAGCCACTGGTGCTTGTTCCTTTGAAATGTTTTTTGGCCATGCTGCAAAAGGTATACTTAGTTTCTTCAGAAGTGGCTTAGAAGGAAAAATGCTTGGAGGAAAAACAACTGATGCTACAAAATAGGAATCAAGCGAACATAACCCAATGTTGCTTACGTTCTTTCAAGATGAAAATTCAAAAATCTCAAAAGGAACATATATCCACCTTGCATATTATGACGGTGTACATGGGATGGAGATATAATTGATGGTGAAGAGTCAGGTGGTTTAGATGGAAAGCTAGTTGGTGAAGAAATAGTCCCTACAAAGAATGACAACAAATCAGAGACAACCAATCATAAATGGCATTGAATCAAGTTTATTTCTTAGGTATGTGAAAAATACTATCATTCTCAAAGAAGATATATGCCTCTTAAATACATCATTACACACTATTCTATCTTTTTCAAATCGTAAAGCTTCCATAATCATTAACATAGCGTATCTGTTCTCTAGGAACCAGAGATATAGACTAGGCAAGGAGAGGGCATAATTATAGGTGAATATTCAAACACTCTTATTTTCAAACTTATCCTCTTATGGTGTTTTTCAGACACTCCTATGGTGTAAAGTAAAGTAATCATATGAGCAGACTTAACTCAGTTCAACGGAGAATTGAATTTATAGATAAGAAAAAATATCATCCTTTTGAACCGAGTTAAAGACAATGGTATAGGAAGCTTGTGTGACAATCACTTAAGAGTAAAAAAAAAGACTTGGCCTCCATTTAGCAAGATATTATGATTTCTTAAGAAAAGGGGCATTTTCCTATATTAGTGTTAATTCAGTTTTATATAGCATGTAAAGATATCAAATCTTAGCAAAAGGATAAAGAAATTGTCAAGACTAATATAATAATAGTTAAAGTATCAGATGAAATACTATGCTCAAACAATCTTGTAAAATGTAAGGTCTAGTTGAACAAAAATGCATTCTCCCTATGAATATCAATTTTTAAGGCATGTGCATGTAGATATTATTTTCTAAAGCATACAGATCTGAATTTTAGTTTAGTCTAAGACTCTAAGTTGTAGTCCACTGTTTCTTTCTAGTTGATTTGGTTGGCATAGATTGGGGGCACAAATAAATATTTGAGACCTGTAATGACTGATATTCACTCAATCTACAAGTTATGTCCTACAGAAATCTAACCGAAGAGCTGGTCTCTACTTTTCTAGGCATTTCTTGAGCTTAGACTTTGGAAAATATTCCATGCAACCCTTTTTATACAATCATTTTTCCACCTTAATGCACACTCAGATATAGAACTGCAACAAGAAGTTCCCAGAGATTTCATGTATGTAGCCCATTCGGCCATTTCCATGCAATTATAAAGGCATTAAAAATGAAATAATGAATATTTTACTCTAGCCAATTACCGATTCCTAGTTGATATGGAGTTTGGACTAATATACAAGTTTATGCTTATTCAGTGGAAGGATTCCAAGACCCATGAGGCTGGCAGATAATTACTCAATCATATGGCTTGGTGAAGTTGTGATCAGATCCATTCCTCTGTGCAGACTCAGAACGATTTATGTAGTGCAGAGTTCTGAAAGCTCACTTTTTAATTATGGGTTTCAAAATATTTTATATTTGGATTTATTTGGGAGAACGGCATCTTTCACTCTTGGACGGTTTAGCTACCACAATAGATTTTGGTTTACCAAATATAATGGTGGATTAAACCAAAACATATAGTTTAAATGGTCATAACATAAACTTGAAATAAAACGACCACTTAAAGAACTATGAAGGAAACTGAATGAATGG
>LPNX010536472.1:15548-41714 GCA_001517045.1 Pseudotsuga menziesii
CTATTTGTCCTAGGTGCCAATGTAGCCTTGATTTTTTTGGGGAGAACTGTTAAGTATTTCTCCCATACGTGTAAGAATCTCGGGCTTGGTGTGGATGGTTGGGTAGTCTNCTATTTGTACTAGGTGCCAATGTAGCCTTGATTTTTTTGGGGAGAACTGTTAAGTATTTCTCCCATACGTGTAAGAATCTCGGGCTTGGTGTGGATGGTTGGGTAGTCTCCTTGAAGGGAATGATGCACATTTTGATGCTTCTCGGGCTTACATTATGTGGAATCTACTGGTGGGTAAATAAATTTGTAGTGGATGATCCTACAATTCCCAAGGGAGAAGCTCGTAAGAAGGTATATCTATATTCTAATTTCTTGCAGTTTTTCAAATGTGTTATGTTAAGAACATAAGTTATTTTAGGTTCTTTAAATCAACCTCTCATAATTTTTACAGGAGAAACCAAAGATGGGAATGATGGAGAGTTTTAAGTTCCTATTGACTTCAATATATGTGAGAGACCTTGCCACTTTGGTGGTTGCATACAATATTAGCATCAACCTTGTTGAAGTCACCTAGAACTCCAAACTAAAGGCATAGGTAATATATATTAGATCTTAGGTTCTTTGGCAACATAATTCCTGTTCATACATGATACACAATATGCATAATAATATGTGTTCATCAAAAACTGATTGTTTAACAGAGCATTAGGCAATCTCTATACAACACTTGGTCTTAATTTTCAAAACTCTATTGCTATCCACGCATTTACAGAACAACCTTTTCTACCAATCCAAGTACAATTCCAGATTCTTAACTACTAACCAACTACAGTTTGGTTGCATTTTGTTCCTATATTAAAAGTACAATAATTTGTCATTTAACTCATTGACAATTGCCATTAGTTGAGTTGATGGTTCACTGCATAGTAGAATTGTAATTAGGTGGCCATGTTACTTACTGAAGTTGTTACTTTGTGGGATTGCAACTAAATCGATTTACTAGGGGTATCAAGTGTTTTAGTGGGAAGGTGGTTTGTCGTTGACCCCAAAGTAAAACAAGTCATTGAGTTTGCATGGGGAATCGGCATCACTTCTAATAATATGGAAGAAGCATTAACTTTACTCCAAGGCCTATCATTATTGTGAGAGTAGAGCATTTGCAAAGCTACAATATTACGGGACTCCAAAATTCTTATTAGGTCTCTTTATCTCAAATTTCAATCTCCTTCTAAGGAGAATAGACCCTATGTTATCTAGTTCAAAAAATTCTTCAAAAAGCACATAGGGTTTTGAATGGATTGAGTATTACCATGTTATTCATGGATTTGATTTTTAGAGTTCATAATTTAAGGACATATATAATTTAATGTGTCTATGATTGTAGATAATGATAGGGTTGTAGCAGAGAGTAATATTGAAAGTAATTTAGCTCTATCCCATTTGGAATCTATTTACTGAACACTTCGAAGTGGGCGACCAATAAATCGTTTGAGTAGCTGGGTTGATGATAGTCAACAACTTAGAGGAATGAGTGGTAGTACAATAGAATTAGGAATTGAGGATAATTTTGTTTCTCAGTTATAGAGGGCTCAACTAGTTGATGACACTCGATCAGATTAGGCCTAGGATACCACCAGATCGCCTGAAAAAGGTGATGCTACTGCCTCAAAAGCTACAGATGTTGGTACTGTAATGATAGAAACTTTACGATAAAAGGAAAATGATATACAAAGAACCAAGGAATGTAATCAATCCCATGTTGAGGATAATACAATCTATCATCCTTTGTCGACCATTAGATACTCAAAGTTGTGTATTGATCCTTTTTACCATTATAGAGGACTCTGTAAGTTAGGTTCCCAAATTCTTAAAGGGTTCTAGCTCAATGGAAGAGTGCCTGCTTTACAAGCAGGAGGTTGATGGTTCGATTCCTCCATGTCCTAATGATATTATTATATCAGTTAAAACAACTAAATTAGTAAGCAAAAAATAAGAGATAGGTGACCAAACAAAATGACCAAAACTCATATATAAAATTACTAAAAATGACTAAATTAGTGACCAAAACATGAGAGACGCGAAACTAGGCATTAAAAAGGATGCAACACGTGGATCTAATGATGAAGCCAAACATGGCGTTGATATGGTAGAAAAATAAGACGTTACTTTGGATGCAAAACATGGCACTACATAGGAAGCAAAATATGGTGCAACAATAGAAGAAATATTTGGCGTCATTTTGGTGGCAAAACACGATGCAAAAAAGGAAGCACAAACTGGTGCAAATTTGGAAGCGGAAATTGGCACATATTTGGAAGTAAAAAATGGTGCAAAATGGGATGCTAAAGTGGTAGCAAAAATGGACGCAATATTGGAAGCTAACATGGTGCTATTAACGATGCAAATATGGCACTAACGAGGGTGTCATTTAAGGAGCAAAAGCGGACACTCACTAAGAAGCAAAATAGGACGTTATTTAGGAAGCAAACCTTGACATTGTTTAGGAAGCAAAGTTGGATGCTATTCTGGAAGCAAACCTTGACATTGTTTAGGAAGCAAAGTTAGACGCTACTTTGGAAGCAAAAAAAGAGAAGCTACTTTGGACGTCATAAAGGATGTTATTTAGGAAGCAAAAAAAGACGTTTTTTGAGACACTTTAAGTTTTGTCCATGACATGTGCCATTTAGCGTCTAGTTTCACCACTCAATGTAAAAAAAAATTACATTAAAAAGGGACACTAATTGGGACGCTAATTCCAGTATTTGTTGTAGTGGGTCGAGGTTGGAGCAGCTCGGTCGAGGGTTCTCTATCGTAGCTCGGTCAAGAGGTTGCAGTGTGGAAAATGGGGAATGGGAACATCTACCTGTAGCCTTTTTTATAAATGTTTTTAACAAGGACCTCGATCAAGGTTTGTAGCTCAATCAAGGTTTTTTTCAACCCTCGATCAAGGTTTTGTTTAATCCACGATCGAGCTAGTAGTAGCTCAATCAAGGGTTTATCAAAAGCTTGATCGAGGGTTTGACAAAACCTCGATCGAGGGCTTATTAAAACCTCGATCGAGGTATTAATAACTCGATCGAGGGTGCACGTTTTGCTTTTTTCTAAAATCGCTTTGCCAAAAATTGTTACCCACCTCCATGGATGCACCCTTAGGTATTTTTTTACTTTGGATTTTTAAAAATAATTTTATATATCTAAATTTATGTGAAACTAAAATTGATGGATTATTAATTTATGTGAAACTAAAATTGATGGATTATTAATTTATGTGAATTGAAATGAAAGGAAAATAAAAATGATAGAAAATCATGAATGATTTGTTTGAGGTGTTGTGAGGATGAACTTCAAATTTCAATTGATTGTGGTGTATTAATAAAATTTATAAATGTTAGATTTATTGGTTTTAGAGAATTGTATTAAAATTTATAATAATATTTAAATTAAAATTATGTTAAATTAATTGTTTAATTCAAATTCTAAGGGATTGATCAAATATATTGTTTTTTAGATATTTGTGTTAAAATTTTATGAAGAAGGTTAAATATTTTATGTTTTTTACCTTTTAGGTTTCACATTATTGTAGTTTAATTAAATAACTTCAAAATTACAATTTTAGATTCATGAAATCATTATAGTTTTCTTCATGAATATAACGTATAGATAATAATAAATAAACGAATTTTAAATTCATAATTAATTCAAATAGTGAAATCATTTATGTCTTCACTAATTATACTCTAAACATCCAAATAAAACCATATACAAATAATACATGTAGTTTTGAGTAGGTAAAAAGTGTCCAAATAACTCAATTATCAATGTTTTTTCAATTTAAATTTGAGGTTTAGTAAAATTTGAATAAAAAATCCCTACAACAAAACTCCCATAATACTTCTCCACTTAGCACCTTGGATGAGGGGTTTTTGAAAAGGAATCCACCATAAACTTCATAAAAATAGTAAGCAAATTCATATAAATCCAATGCATTTTCTATGCTTTGAGAATTACATATGCACTATGTTAAATACATTTTCTATGCTTCTAGAAGTATTTATGATCTATGTTAGATACCTCTCTGGTAACTATTAAGTGTGTTTCCCAAAAACAACATTTTAATGTTATATTTTGATATACCTTATAGATATATGTTATATACTGTGTTTAGCAAAAACATCTATATGGAATACATGCAAAATTCACTCTAATTAAATTAAAATTGGAAATTTTCACTTATATAGGGAAATTGGAGGTTGAGTTAGGGGCCTCGGTCATGCTCCATGTTTAGGAAGGTTTTGGGTCTAAGTTGCTATTTTATGATGATGGTTTTGGGGTCTTGTCGGAAGGGATGAGTTGTGAGGCATCCAAGTGACCGTGATATTATTATTTCCTAAGGGCCTTAGGGGCTCAACATTTTTATGCCAAGGATTAGGTTGGGAAGAAAGTTGTCTCTCCAATTTCCAAATGTGTTGCCATCAAGGATGTTAGATGTGGGAGAACAAGGAAGTGAGAATCTGCAACCAAAGGCCCTACATCTACCACCAAGTAAATGAAATTCCTAAAATTAATTAGTTAAAATGATCAATTTAAAAAAAAAATAGTACCAAAAAAATTCTAAATAATGAATTTGAATCATATATAAATAATAAATAAATCATAGTAATTATAATCTCTTCGAGAGTAATTCATGTATATAATATTAACCCCTAATTCGTCTTGCGAGTAATAACAACCATATGTATATATGGTAATGAACAACCTAATTTGTATATACAGTAACGAACATCCTAAAAGTGGATGGATAGGTAATCCCTAATTTGCCTTGCCGGTAATAACAACCATATGTATATATGGTAACGAACATTCTAATATGTATATTTTTTTCCAGAAGAAAAATAGTTGTTCCTTGATATTCAAACTGAATCAAAGGTAATTGGCTACATCCCAAGAATTGTCTATCAGTGTTGAACTAAGTGAAAGTACTGATCTCAAGTGCTAGTAATGCCAAAGTGCTTACAATGCTCATCTAAAAGAGAATGAGAATACACAAGATTCACCAATCATCAATCTGCATATAAAAGATGAAGAGCATCCAAATGTGTCCATAGTGTGGAAATTGAACCCAGGTGTTAGAACAATTACACTCACAAAAATTGCCAATTACACATGCAAATTACACACAAAGGAGACTGAATATGCAGCAGAACACTAATCTGTATTGAATAAGTGTACAATAGACAACCCTATGAAGTCATAGGCTGCCAAAATAAATAATTACATGATAGATTTGAATGCATTGGGATTCCATTCGAATTGGTCAAAAGCAGGCTTACTAAATCTAAGCAAATCCCCCATAGGTGCATAAAGCAACTTCCAAATCTGTCTAGGAGCTCACAAATTGGAAAAATAAATTAGGCAATATAATAGGTGATGGAAGGAAAACTCATACATGCTTTTATTAGGATAAAAGAGTGGAGTATGATGAGGACAAAAAAAAGTTAACTTCACCTAGTCAAACTTTCCTAATTGCCTTAAAACTCAACAAAAGCAGGCAATAAAGCAGAAAAAGCAGACATGCGCTAGGAAGGCCAGGAATAAAGCAGAATTGAATCCAAGAGGTTTCCCAAGTGCTCCATGACTCATTTTTAGAAATTTTGACCACTTTGGACATGTGGAGGACAACTTGCATAAGGTGGAATATGGAAACTAGGCAAATAAGACAAAACTGGATTAATTAATGTCTAAGGTAGCTAACTATGGGTTGATTATTCTAACACCCCCCCTTAATCTTGACTTATGAGTAAAATATCAGAAAATTATAGGGCCTAGCAATAAGGCTTAGTCACCCTTTACATATTGCATGTCCATTTAACCAAGGAAAGAGGCAAAAACCCAGTGGAAAAAAATCCTCCCTTAAACATGGACAGTAAAACAAAATTTGAAAATCTTGTCATCAATCATGCTTCACAGCATGATCAGCAATCCCTAGCAATGATTTGATATTGCTGAATGTCTTCTCACAATAAACTTTGGTGAAGATATTTGCTACTTGTTATGAAGATGAACAAAAAAGTAGGTGAATGGTGCCATCATGCACAAGTTGTCTGATGTAGTGCATATGGATCTCAATGTGTTTTGTTCTCTGTCTCTAAACTAGATCATTGAAAATTCAAATGGTACTTTGATTATCACAATAGATAGTTGTTGAGTATTCTGATTCGAAGCCACACTCACCAAGTAACCACTGCAACCATAAACATTGAGTTGCTGCATTTACAACTCCTCTGTACTTTGCTTCTGTAGATGAGAGTGCAATGGCACTTTGTTTCTTGCTTGACCAACTGATTGGTCCTTTAGTAAGCATAAACACACATCCTGATGTTGAATTTGGATCTGTGTTGTCACCAGCCCAATCACTGTCAGTAAACCCAATCAAATCAAGATCAGATTTAGCTTTGTAGAAGTTCCCATGAGTCCTTGTTCCCTGAACAAAGTTAAGGATCCTTTTGGCTGCTCTCCAATGGATCCCATGAGGCTGATCCATGTATCTTGAAACCACACTTACTGCAAAAGAAATATCAGGTCGAGTATGTGTAAGGTACAACAAAAACCCAATCAGTTTCCTATACAGTGTATTATTTACCATAGGTGAAGAATCTGGTTCTTCAAGCTTAACTCCCGAAAGGAAGGGAGTCTTGCTTGGCTTGCAATATTTCATGTTGAAATTGTTCAAAAAACCCAAATCATACTTGGACTGATGTACTTTTATTCCATGTTTGGTTTGAGAAATCTTGAGACCCAAGAATTGGCTCAATAACCCCAAATCAGTCATAGAAAATGCATGGTTCATTGCATCCTTCAAGGAGGCAATTTCATCCTTTGAGCTTCCTGTAATGAGAAGGTCATCTACATACAAGAAAATAATCATCAAATAACCATGAATCAGCTTCAAATAAACATTATTATCTGACTTGCATCGAACAAAATTCAATGATACTAGAAAGCCATCAATCTTGGCATACCAAGCCTTGGGGGCTTGCTTAAGTCCATACAATGATTTCTTTAGCCTGCACACAAGAGATGGATTAGTAGCAAATACTTGATGCTGATGCATGTAAATATCTTCAGTAATATCTCCATATATGAAAGCACACTTCACATCCATGTGATGTACCTCCCACTGCTTCGAAGCTGCAATGGCTAAGGCTAGCCTGATGGAGTCCATCTTTGCCACTGGTGCAAAGGTCTCATTGTAGTCTATGCCATGTGCCTATGACTAGCCCTTGGCTACAAATATTACCTTATATTTCAAAGGTGAACCATCAGCAGCAAACTTGGTTTTGTAAACCCACTTACATTGAACTAGCTTCCTCCCTGGGGGAAGATCAACCAGCTCCCAAGTGTTGTTCTTCTGGAGTGAGCTAAACTATTCTTTCACGATTGTTTGCCATCTTGGATCATGTGATGAATATTCATATGTTTGTGGTTCTGATTCAACCATTAGATAGAATTTCTCTGCAAATAAAGGGTCTTTCATACACAGATCACTCTCAAACTGAGATCTAGTCCTCCTAGGATCACTAGGATTTCCAGCTAGTTCTCCAGCTGCATGAATGGTCTTTGTCTCCCATTTTGGTCTTGTAGGAATGTTAGGATATGAAATTAAATCATCATTATCAGACATATCAGAATCATAAAACTCAACTATCTCTTCACTTACATTCAATGGTTCTAGAGGTGAAGAGGATTCTCCAACTTCCACTGTTGCTAAAGGCTCTTCTTGGAACTGAACACTCCTTTCAATGAAGGATTTGTTTGTGCTCAAATTGATCAGCTTGTACCCTTTTTAATCTTTATAGTACCCAACAAATAGACACTCTTGGCTCTGGGGCTGCAAAGCCTTCCTCTTTTCTATTGGAATTCTAGCCCAAGCCCTTGAGCCAAAAATCCTGAAATCGGTCACATATGGCTTGTACCCACTCCATGCTTCAAAAGGAGTCATACCATCAAGCTGTTTATGAGGAACCCTATTCTGTGTATAGGCTGCATAGTTTATAGCTTCAGCCCAAAACTTTGGTGGAAAATTCTTAGCCTACATCATGCAGGTTGCCATCTCTTTCAGTGATCTGTTCTTCCTCTCAGCAACACCATTTTGCTGTGGTGTGTAGGGGATAGAATGCTACATCTAAATACCTGCACCTACAAAATATTGAATGAAATAAGATTTAACATACTCACCACCATTGTCAGATCTAAGGACCTTGAGTTTCCTCCCAGACTGGTTTTCAACCAAAGCCTTAAGACTTTGAAGAGGCCAAAAACTTTAGACTTCTGTTTCAGGAAGTAAACCTAGAAGAACCTGGAAAAGTCATATATGAATGTTGATGCATATTTGGCCTGACTCATTGACATATGAGGAAATGGGCTAGCAACATCACTGTGGATCAACTTAAGAGGTGGAGAGGTTCTCTCATGACTGGCTTTCTCAAATTTATGCTCTGGGTGTTTTCCTAAGATGCAACCTTGACAGACTCCTTTGGAAAACTTAATCTTGGGTAACCCTATGACCATTTATTTTTTAATAAGATCAGAAAGATACTTATAGTTAAGATGGCCAAATCTTTCATGCTAGAGTTTGCTTGCCTCATTAGCATGACTCAAAAGAGCAAAGGGATTTGAGTAGGGAAGGAAGTGTGAGAACATGTATACCTTCGAAGTGTAATTTGCAACTCCTTTTGCAATGACTTTACCACTTGATATCTTTGTGATCTCAACTTCATTAGGGGAGAATATGACCTTCTTTGGAGACCTTGTGTGGGTCATCTGATACATTGATAAGAGGTTAGAGGCAAGACCTGGAACATACAATACATTGCTGAACTTACCATGGTCAAGATCAATCCTTCCTTTGCCCAAAATTTCAGTGAGAGAGTCATCTCCCAGTACTATTGGTGGACCTTTCGAGATGTCAAGTGAGGTGAATGCCTCCTTGGTCAAAACCATATGTCTTGAAGCTCCAGAATCAATGATGAAACTAGGTGAGCTTGATGTGCCAGCAACCAATGCATGAACTCTCTCTCTGTCTTCTGAATTTGATCCTCCTTCCCTCTTGTTTGAGCTATCAGGAAGGGAGATGCCATTCTTCTCTAGGAGTTGGGTTAGCATGTCAATTTTCTTCTTCATGCAGGAGCTTTCAGGATGATTGCCCTTACTGTAGTATGTGCACTTTCTCATATCTCCTTTGTTCTTCTTCTTCTGGAAGTTCTTCTTGGAACCTTGGGGCTCATGTGGAGACTTGTTCTTGTCTCTCTTTTCCTCAGGTGGCTTCTTAGCTTTCTTCTTTCCTTTTGAATCCACCCTTGAATCTCTAGCAACCAGATCTTGGTCTTTGGAAGGTTTGATGGTGCCCATCATCACCAATTTATCTTGTTCTTGTGTGAGAGATTCAATGAAATATGCAAGGCTAGGCATTTTCCAGGCTCGAGCTATCAAATTTGTGGCATGCAAGGTCGAGACAAACACTAAATAGTCAGGGCCAAGATTCAAGAGTATGGCCAAAACTAGTTGCTCCTCCTTCTTTTCAATTCCACATTGTTTTAGCTACAAAACAAGGGCTTTGAACTTGGAAAAGTAGAGTTGCAGGGATTCAAAGTTGTTGGGACTCAATGAGATCAATTCATTTTCGATTTGATGTGCGGATCCTAATCTCTTTCAAAAATTTTAGTAGAGCCCAAAGAGACAAAATTTTGGCTCTGGTATTGGTGCTAATCCCACACCCCATCTTAATATGAAAAAGTGTTCATGACCGATCATCAAGTATATACCCGCACCACCCAAGTTATTCGCAGCAACACCATCAAAAAAATATGTAGGATAAGATAAGACAAGAATAGTGCCAAAGTTTATGATCCTTGATTTTCTGTTAAATACCACGGGATAGGAGTTGATTTGATCCATAATTTTGTAGTAGAGAGGAATCGACTCAGGTCTTTTATCTTCAAAGATCCAAAGGTTCTAAGAGATCCATAAGGTCTGGATGAGGAATAAGGGAAGATAGAGGAGTGCTTTATCCCTTTTAAACCATTCTTCAATATTACCTAATAATGAAGTATTGTCCCATACCAAAAAAAATTAAATTTCCCATGCAATAAATTGATAGTATCCTGAGAAAAAAGAACACTCAACGAAAACATGGTTGACCTATTCTTCAGTAGTTTTGCAGAGGCTACATCTGTTGGGCCCTGGCCATACTTTCTTATTCAAATTTTCCCATGCATTAATTTGATTCTAAATGCACAGACATACAAAGCAAATGATTTTTAAGGGACATTATAGTACCAAAGCCAGGAATGAGTTCTGACTGATGAAGGAGTTATTAGTGAAGAGACAATGAGATCATAGGCTAGGTTCACCGAGATAGATCCAGGGACCTTATTGTGCATCCATAGAACTGTGTCCTCATTTTATTTTAATCTAATTCCATTGTGAGCTAATCCTTTGATATAATCAGTCCATTGATCATCCTAGATTCCACCAAGATCCAAGTATGATGTTGATAACCAGTAAGACTGGCAGTTCGTACTAGGATCCAGATTATGAATCTAATAGAGATGTGAGAAACCATAATCATAGAGGTATTCTCTGAGCCCCTCTGAGAGCATAAAGGAGGATTTCTGACCTGCTATGGGATCCATGCCCAAACTAATGTTAAAACCATCACCAAACTTCCATCCCAATTGTCTAGTAATCCAAGAGAGAGTTCGAATGAACCAATTCCAGAAATAGGATGTGTTGTGTACAAGAAAGTGTTGTTTGTGAATCCATTAATGAAAAGATAAATATTTAAGATATTTGTGGCCAATAATATTACTCCAGGTTCCCTTTCCATTTAAAACCATCCATATACTTTTCAATCTAAGAGATATACCGAACCATTCAATATTTTTGATGTTCCATCCACGATAATCATGGGGTTTGGAGATAATGATCCACTCCACTAAGTGCATCTTCTATTTATCTTCAGTGTTGGACCAAAGAAAATAAAATATGCAGTGTCTAAGATAGTTTAATATGGATTTAGGAATGCGAGCAAGGGAAAACCAATATACCGCTAACCCAAAAAGGATAGATCTGACTAGAATCAATCTTCCACCGAGTGATAGCATTCTATAAGCCGAGTTATTGATTATTTTTTCAAACATGCTTATGATCCATATCTAGTCATTCATACGATACCTAAGAGGTTTGAGATGATACCCCAAGTATTTGAAACCAGTAGATAGTGGATCCATTTTATAAGGAAGAATGGATGCAATGAGTTCCCTAGTTTCCCGATCCACATCCTTGAACATGAAGGAGGATTTTTCAGGACTGATAGAAACGCCTATAGCTGAAAAAAAAAGATAAAGAGCTTCCTTATATGCTTTCCATTCACCAAATGTACCCAATCCAAACAAAATAACATCATCAACAAAGAGCAAGTGTGTAATAGACAAGTTGGGAGAGATTTGGATCCCTTTGATCTTGCCTTTCTTCTGAGCATCCAAAATGATAAGGATGAGACTTTCAATAACCAAGTTAAAGAGGAGGGGGGAAAGAGGACAACCTTGTCGGATACCACATGAACCTAGGAAGAATTTTGAAGGAGATCCATTAACCAAGACCAAGAAATTTGAGGCCCTGACACATCCCATAATCCAATTCACTCCATCAACAGGAATACCAATTTAGAGAAGAAAAAGCTATAAGAAGGTCCAATTGACACAATCAAAGGCTTTTACAAGATCTAGCTTGAGTACCATCGCCTGAAGGTTCTTGGTTTTGATGGAGTGAAGAAGTTCTTGGGTAATACCAACAGGTTCTTTGATGTGTCTATTCTTGAGAAGTCCATACTACTAACCAGAGATAACCTTATCCAAAAAAGGTTTAAGGTGTATAGCAACAATTTTTGAGATGATCTTGTAGATCAAATTGCAGAGAGAAATTGGTCAAAAGTATGCAAAGGTAAGTGGCTTCTCACACTTGGGAATGAGTGTAAGAAAGGTGGAATTCATGGAGTAAATAACCTTCTATTCAATCCGATACTATTTAACATCCTTGAGTAGGTCAACTCTGTCACATCCCCACCCCTCATCCCGACGATGGATATGATGCAACCAACACAATTGCTGCTGTCAAGCGGGAAATATAGCCCCATGAACATACAATTAAAAATGCATTGAACATAAAATACATAAACAAATGCATTATACATGTAAATACACAGTGGAAGAAAACACATTCATTCAAGCATTCAACATGTTTATATTAATTAATAAAACAAATAGTTTGTAGATATTAAGCACAAGAATAATTATCTTGAAAAGAAGATGGACCACAACTAGCTATGTCGTAGAAACGTTCCACCCAACCATAGGCCAGTTGGATCATCAATATCTCATAAACACTTCCACCCCCCAGCTGGGCATGATTTCCACAAGGAACTAGGGAACAAAAGACTTACACACAGCAAGACAATACACCCATAGTCAATCCAACACACAGTTGGGTTTCACAAACTATTAGGAAAACAAGCCAATAACATGGTACAGAGGTTCCTTGGACTTACTCAGCCAAGCCAACCTTCGTACCAACCCAGCCAACCATCTAACATATGGGTTCCTTATATGTACTCAACCAAGGAAACTCCAGGATGCATCTCACAACAAAATACAATTGTTGGGTAAGGACAAAACATCCTGGGAACCACAAACAGAAATGGAAGATGGGAAGAAAAATAACCCAAGTGAGCGAATTGTTTCAGGGAATGTTTAATGGCTCCATAGAGGAAAAAATGACCGGCTCTATAAATACCCATCTCATGGATTGAAATTCTAAAAACATCTGCTGGACTCATGTCGGAAAAATGACCCCTTCCAAACCCCAAAATGTAGATCTATCTTCCTGGTCACTTAGCAACACGAAAAATGACTTCCCAGCCATGGAGAAAAAATGGGAAATTGCAGAAAAAATGTGGGGGAAGATCCCATCTTGGTCACAGGGGAAACAATGACCTCAATAAACACCCAAAAAAATTATGGGCTTCTTCTACCATTCGTTGTGCAACCAAAAACAGTTTTTCCCGAGCCGGGTAATGAGGAATCAACAACAAAAAAACATACAGGGAAGATCCTAGCCATTGAGCATTTCCAAAATGACCTCCCATTCATGGGAAAAATGAAGAAAACTACCCCCAAACATGAAGGAAACACACAGCAAACCCAAAAAATAAAGGAGAGAGCTCTGCCAGCTTCCCATTGCGTGAGGAATGGGGGATGTGAATGCATAATGGGTGAGTGAGTAATTTTTTGGTTCTTACTTTTCCATTAATCCAAAACACATTTTTCTAAAATGGATGCTTTGCCCAATTCGAAATTGAGCCCCATGCCTTGCCCATTCCCATGTAATAAATTCCTCAACCAACTTCTAGATGACTAGGCACAAAAGGACAAAATGGGTAGTTGACCACTTTATGGGTTTTCCCTTAGACATTTGGATTTTCCCCATAGGATCAAAGGTTTGAATATTTCCCCTTCCCTATTCCTTGTGAAATCATGCCCCCATCTCTTTAACATTGCGGCACATAGCTAGTTGTGGTATTGTTATTAATTGCATAGTTACATGATGTCTCAAAACATATTGTGCCTAGCTAACACATAAACCGTCGACATCGATTTTAATTGTCGAAACATAAAATACTAAATCCATGGTGGGGCCTTTGCCTTGATATCCCCACCATGATTTATTAACTCTATTTACATCATTGCAATTCAATACCATGGGGTCAAAACTGGGGTGTTATAAGCTCCCACCAAATGGAGGAAAAAAATGAATATTAGGTAAGTCCAATAAACCCCCATAACAACTGAGGATAGAAATCTCATCACTAAGGCCCTTGAACCTAACTTTCATCAAAATTCCTGTGTAGGATGCAAAGGATTTACAATGAACAACAAGAGGGTTCCATCTAGTGAGGAGGCCCACAAAGAGGCCTAAGGAATCAATGGCACAAAATTCCCATCCAGGTTTGAGTTTGAAAAAAAGATGAATAACATGATAGTAGTTACACATGGTTTCCTATATGAGGATCATATCAGGATTTATAGACAAGAATAAGGAGCGAAGATCTTTTTGTTTGGGTAGCCCTCCAAAACCACGTATGTTCAAGGAAATAATTTTCATGGAGAAACAGTCTCATCAGCTGACAATGCTCTAAGTTCTTGAGAGGAGGATAAATGGGAAGAAAACAAATCTCTGGAAGCTACCTTAAGTCTGACATAAAGAGGGGTATAAAGACCAATAGTCCCTAAATCACCCGGAGAGATAGAGGGAGGAATGTTCTTCCTTGACTTATGAATAGTAACATTTTCAAATCTGATAGAGTCCAAAGGAAGTGTAGAGGGAGAGAGAGGATACTTATGAGAGAAAATAGAAAGATATTTGAGGAGTGAAGGATCCATAAAGGAGGGCGAGTCACAAGGACTTGAATTAGGAGGAGGAGGAGGAGTAGGAATAATGCTCAAGAGGATCCCAGGAAGTCTTATAAGAAGTGAAGGGAAAGGGATCCTCAGTGGTCAAGATGTGAGGTGGAGGGGTGTGAGCTGATATAGGCTGAGGAATTAAAGGTTGAGGGTAAGACTTTGGAACTTTGAGAGGAGAGGTCTCTAGGGTAGAGATAACAATAGGAGTGTCAACAATACTAATAGGGAGAGACAAATGAGAGCAGTTTTCCACATCCCCAATATAAAGGATTTCACCTTTAGTGAGGTCATCATAAAGTGTAGGGGATGAGGAGCCATATAAACCATCAGGTGACAGTTCTTGCACCTCTTCAGTCTTGCGGGAAATATCAGGAGGAGAGTGAGAAGGAGACTCACATAGGGTAAATCCCTTGGAAGTAGGAATACCATGAAGGAGGGAGGTACATGAATTCCAGAGGTGACCTATAGCATGACAGAAGTTGCATCTGAAGGGTATCTTGATATAATCTAGTTTTTGACATATAACCTTTTCACCACAAAAAATATTAGTTTCAACAAGTAAAACTTTGGAGACATCAAGTTCTACAAGAACCCTAGCTATGCATTTGTCAAAGATTAGACGAAAGTCATTTTCTAGCGCAACAAAATGCCCAAGGGAATTAGCAAGGAAATTCAGGAATTCCTTGTTCCACAGCAGAAAGGGAAGGGTTGATAAGAGAACCCACAGATGATGTTTAACCACCCTTTCCTGTAGGGGGTCAAAGTTTGAGTGCTAGCGGCTAAGAACCAGAGAACCTTTATGGATGGTCCATAGAGTATTCAAGATGAGCAAGGCATCCTTCTCATTGAGGAAAACAAATACTAACCATTTATTGGCCAGTAAACTGATGGTAGGGATGTAATCTATCAAGGGTTTCCAGTTGAGAGTGGCCCAATCGACCCACTCTTCTTTGTTCATCAAGCAATACTCTAGATGACCGATCAGTGCTCTGCAGCAGAGAAAATCATATCTTTCCATCAAAACATCTCGTCCAAGGATGTATTTACGCTTAGAGTCAAGTGCCTTTATCGCTTTGGATTTTCTTCGAGAGTGGTAAGACAGATTGACTCAGGAGTGTGTGATCCTTGTGCCTCCTTCCGAGGAAGAGTAAGGTCTAGGCTCCAGATACATGTGTGGGGACCAAGAGACAAAGGGGAGCATACCCAAGATCTACGGGGATACCCAACAAGGAAGGAAATGAGGTTAGAACGGTAAACGACACAAAGGGGGATCTTGGAGAGTGAAGGAAAAGGGGGTAAAAACATACCAGAATGACGACCCCACAAAACCCAAGAATCACTGGTTGTGAAACCCTAGTAATCCCAACAAGGAAGGAAGAGAGGTCAAGAAGAATAAAAAACAAACCACCGAAAGAATCCTATGACCAATTCGAGTCGATGGAATAGAGGAAAGGAGAACAATCCAAGAAAACGATAGACTATCAGTCTCGTTCAATAAAAAAGTTAATTAAAGAAGCCGAGAGACCCTAGAAACCCGACCAACACTGAGCAATCAATCCTCTGCGTTAGAAATATAGACAAAGGTGGGAGTTCCCACTTATTTTTATATAGGGTTGGTACTAAGTCCTCCGAAACGAAGGGTAGACTCCATGTGGAAAAAAAAATTAGTGCTGACTCAAAAAAAGAAACCTTCCCCAGAACCCTAGAAAATAGTAGTCAAAGAAAACAATAAAGGATAAAGAATGGGTACCTTTCATAACGGTGTGATAGGGAGCAAAGCGACTAATGAGACCTTCATTAGAGTGATATCCTATGATACGAAGTACCCATCAATCCTTGTCGCATAGAGCTCCTTTCAAGACTGGTAAATCAAAGGCAAGATGGCACAAATATGTGCAGCCTAACGACATTTAGCTCCAAAAGGTGGTGGAGTCAGTCAAGACCTAACCAATGCTGATAAATCAGTCCAAAAAAAAAATATACAACTATCCAAGAGTAAATCAGCAACACATTCCCAGGAAAGCTGCAGGAACCACAAACATAGAGTCCTACAACAAACCCTAGCTCCGCCCTCATCTAACTCCTTCCAAACAACCGAGTTGCATCCATAGTTCAATTGAGATCCACTTTACACATCATCCTAATATGTATATACAATAACGAACATCTTTAAAGTGGATGAATAGGTAGCATATATATATATATATATATATATATATATATATATANTTATTTATTAAATTGTATAAAAAGTTAATATTTAAAATATGAATAAATAAAATAATATAAAAATAGTTTAAAGACTAAATTATTTAGATTTCTATATTCTTATTTTTTATTTGGGTATTCAACTCCCCTCACTCCTAGTGTTATGGAAACTTGTGGTAGAAAGTCTCTCCCTTCAACGACTGGTTTGACTTGTGTGGTCAAGGATGCTATGGAATCAACAAATTTCTACAACATAAGAGTATCAAACAAGGATCAAATGTCTATGGGTGTGGTGTAAGGGGATTTTAAGGGCCTATTAGGAAGATGATGAGGTCGAGATGAAACTTCAAGGAATCATTTCGGACTTGAGTTGCACCAGTACCAAAAAATATCAATTCTGTAAGACTTTGGAGATCTATTCACACACTAAATCTATGGTAGCCATGTGTATGAGGTTGAAGGATGAATACTTCGACCAATTGAAGAAAAAATGGAGACATTAGAGGAGTAGGACACCTACCTCCTTGAAATTGTTAGATGGATGGATAGGAGAATGGGGGGATTGTTCGAAAACACGGTTAATATGGTTTCTCTATTAGGGGGATCCTTAGAACATCTTGTTGATAGGAGGAGGCCCTCAGAAAATTCTTTCTTGAATGATTCAAACGATCCTCCTTCCCAGGTTTTGCAACACTGAGACTAGTATTAATTTGGATTTTTATGTTTCAGTGCATGGATATTTTAGTTTCTTTCATAAATTTTTTTTTTTTATGTTTAAATTTCTAGGATATTTTAGAATGTTTTGTTATATATTAATATATTTACTCCCACTTGAAAACAATGTGTGGAATAAATTATGCGTGGATTAAGTGAAGTGTTATGTGTTGAATAAATAAATAAAATTATGTGTGGATTATATGAATTGTTATGTGTGGAATAAATGAAGTGTTGAGGTTTATTATATACAATTGTTTCTTCTTCTTTAAATTGCATATTCTATTGTTTTCCTATATAATATTAATGTAGAGTTTCATAGTACAAGTTCTTTTATTAAATGGCAACATGCTAACAAAGAATCCTTGACAAAATATACGACACACACTATTATAGACACTGATAAGTATAATATGGATATTGAATATTATAAACATTGCACTATTCATATTCAAAAATCACAACTTTGGAAATGAAAAATGCACTTTTCAAATTGAAACTCACACCTTTTGAATTGAAATTCAGACTTTCATAATAATAAAAAAGTGCACTAGGGTTCAAAATTAGTAAAAAAATAGTATTCAAAAAGAAAAACACACTTTTCAAAACCAATATTTCCACTTTCAAAACCCAATTTTGCACTTTAGAAAGGTTAATATTGACAATTTGAAAGGATAAATTCACACTTTTTTAGTGCATATTTTGCTAAGAAGTTGAGTTTAATGAAATAGGCGTTAAATGTCCCTACATAATTATAATATGTCAATGATTCATCCTATTTCTTTTTTTTCCAACCCACTAGTTTGAAATCCTATAGGTTTTGTATATATATATATATATATATATATTTGACTTTAAATCCAAATGTTTATTTTATTTCAGAGTAAATTTGCATAGTATGGACTAGTCTGCATATACTGAGAAAAGGGAATTTATATATTTTGTTCCTATTCTTTGGCATTATGATTATTTTGTTTCCCGATTTTGAGCTAGATAAGTATTGGGGATCAAAAAGCAACATTTTGTTCACTAGGTGTCCATGTTATGCTTACGCTTGGGAGGTTCACACTCATTGATCTCAAAGTTAATGTTATTTTCTACTGAAAACGACATACAAAGTAGAGATAAATGAAATATTACAACATTTATATGCATGATACTGAATTAAAGATTTATACTATAGATTGAAATATTCGAGAGAAGCTTTGGTTTCTATTGTTCAACATGTATTAACTACAAACATAAAAAATATCACAAGAACTGAAAGACATGGTAGGTCAATGTGTTAAATTTAATCACAAGTAATGTGAATTTGTTGTTGTTTTTGAAAAACTGTATATCATCTCCAACACTCCAGTCTACCAAGGTATGATTATTAATCATCTAGTCACATAGCTAAAATATGAAAAGAACTAAAGTTTGAAGAACTCATAGAGGAAAACCAGAATTATGACAAGAAAAAACCATAAAATAAATTACATTAGGAACATCCTAATATTTACCAAGAATATCGTTAGCTAACCATGTGAGCTATATCACAAAACTATCCTCTTTTTCCCTGTGAAGATGCATCTTATATTTTATCACCAAACAATGGAAGGAACACGACCTTCATCTGGATCCAAATCCAATGCTCGTTTACCAAGAATCCATTTACCAGGTGGCCGCATTTGACCTTGTAGCTATAGGTGGAAGAAGTCTCACTAGTAGCATCGTCAGAAGCATCAGTAGTTTCAGACCCTACTCCTGCCTTGCTTGTGGGTAAATAGGCTCAATTATCCCTACTCCTGATTGCTTTGTGGCTGGCTCCAGTTGATGGCCTTACTCCTGCTTCTACGCAACCATTGATACAAATTGGAGCCAAAGTGTGTCATCACAAATATCCTCTTGCTCTGTAAGTAAGGAGAGATGGCATATTAACTTTGGTTCTAATCTCAAGAGATTCAACATCTTTCCTAAAAATACCTAAAAATACTAATTCAAGTAGATATATATAATACTTTTTTCTGCAAAATCTCAAAAACAAAAAGAATCCAAAAAGGGTTTTGTTGTCAATTAAATGTATTTAAAGAGTTTTCTATAGTCATTTAGCTAATTAACACTTCCACAAGATCTTATTAATTTTGAACCTTGGTAGAGGAACATACGAGATAAAGGTCTTAAACAAAATTAGGTATTTCATGGTGTCCTTTAGCATAATCCATCTCAATTGACAAACTTTTCTAGAACATGATGGATATTTCCATGGTCTTCTTGGTACATTAAAATAGATATTTGGATACTCACTGCTTAAATATTTCATGAATTGCTAGAAATTTTGATTATTTACATGCCAATAGAAATATGATTATAATATACATATTTATGATAACATGTAGTACTTATCATGTAGATATTGCTTAATTCATAATGATATGATCCCATGATAATTTTGTCATGATGATTTTGTGATGACGTGTGATAGCTGCATACAATTTTGTTGTATGATATTTCATAATATGTTGATTATTATGATAGCATGTCGTGTAGTTTACACATATTTTCTAATTCAAAAGGATTCGATGAGGTAAGATGGCTATGATTGCATGTGGTTTTATGTTCCTTATGGTAACATAGTTTTTATAATTATGATCATATTGTTATAATGTGTTTTCCCATGATAGCTTGGGCATGATATTAGGTTGAAATAACAACGAGGTTAACACGTTTCGGTTAGCATAATGTCTTTAATATTCATGATGATATTATGATATATGAGGAGAATGTAATGTTATTCCATGCTATTTATGATGATACTATGGATTCAATTTTATAATGATTATGGTATTCTAGTTTTATATTTATGATGATGTTACCATCGTATGATGCCATGTGGTAACATGTAAGTTGTTTACTATTCATAACATTATTATGGATTGAATGGTGTTTTTTAATATTCATAATGATGATATGATCTTTGATATTAAGATTATAACAAATGATTTGATGGGATCATGTGAGGTGGAGCTTGACACAAAAACTACCATTGGGCCTTGAGGTTCGGTTTATTCAGTGATTTCATGGTATCTCATAACCATAAATGAGAAGTTTTACAAGTAACAACCTATTGGTTGGGTACAAGTCAACCAATCAACCTATGTTGTTAATTATTTTAACTTTTAGGGATATCAAAATTCCATTTCTTGAGTTATACTCGCAAGTGGGAGGCATATGGAGAGGGACTTCTGATACCTATGGTTGGTTTCCTTTGGAGAGGAAAGGGAGGAAGTTGGGACAAAATTTTGAGACACTTGGGGTACATTGGACTAGTGTATCGGTAACCATATTCCTGACCTAACCCAGATGATTCCTTTAAGGAAAACAAAACCAAAAGGGAAGATAGTACCAAATAAAATAAATATAATATTTATAAAAGAGGAGGATTCGAGGGGGAGATAATTCTATTCTTACTAGATTCTTAATGGTGAGAGGAATGGTTATGCAAGGTAAGATAATAGATATAGATCATATTTATTGGCTAAGGGCTTAGGCGATCTCACTGTTTCATGGAGAGGTTGTTTGGGTCGAGAGTTGTCCCCAACATATTCTTTTATAGACTAGTGCTAAAATTTGGCAGTCAATGTTTCAAGATTGTCAAATAAAAAATTCATGGCATTCCAATATTATTGTTTCCTTTCAATTTATGTTCACTTAAATTAATAACATGACAATTTTAGTTTCATAAAAATTATACATTAAAACAAAATTAAAATAAGAAATTGCTGAGTGTTTTCAAAATTCTAAAGTAATAGAATAAAAAAATCATAAACATATTTTCAATATAATTACAAATAAAAAAATAAAACAAAGTACAATACAAAGGAGAAACAAAATACATCTTAAATGTTTTCTAGGATAAGATGGAAGAGCCCTTGAGAAATCGATATATGTTTTATATAGAGACTTATCATTCACTCATTTGAGTTTATGTAAAATGCTAATAAATGACAAAGGCACTAATTAGCAATGCCCATTCTTTAAAATTTTAATGTATTTTGTTATAGTAAACATTACAATAATAATAATGATTCCAATGTGCATGAAAAATCCTTATATCTTTATAATGAGGTAAAACAAACAAATGGAGGTGGAGGTTCTCTTCATAAACTCTTCTAGTATATTCTGTATGTGAACACCATCTAGAAAAAAAACTTACTTAATATACAAACATCAATAATAAAAGTTCTTGATGTTGTAATGTCCACCTTAATTCCAATCAATAATATTGAAACTTGTGAATAGATTGACTATACTTATAATTACAATTATTCACTAATATATTCTATTCCACTATTTATTTAGCTATGCATTAATTTGTCTAATAACGAACATAACTAATTGGGAGTTCTATTCCAGTATTGATTTAGCTATGTATTAATTTGACTAATGAGAAACATAACTAGTTGGGAATTGAGACCTTAATGGCATGAGTAGAATAGTTAAGCACTGATAAAATAAATATTAAGATTGGTTTTTTTGAATTTGGATCGTATTCAAATTGTTTTCTCTCACACACATATATATAAAATAATAATAATAATAATAAAACATAGTGTGAGAAAGATTTAGAGGCTAAAAGAAAATTAAGATATTATAAAGAGGTCATCAATCCCACTCTAGAAGATCAAACGCATCTCTCTATTTTAAATAGTTCAAAGAAAAAACTAATATAGCCAAGATAAGAACGAACTCTCATGAGCTCCATAGTGAAATAGGTCATTGAGCACTTCCTAAAACACCTTGGTTGGAAAGGATCTACCATCTTTGTGAGAATAGGAACATTGAAGATGAAAATCACTTCCTCTTAGAGTGCCCTATGTACACCCACATTAGATCTCAGATTCCTAATCTTTGTTGCAACAACGACCTTCCTAGCCTTTTAACTTGTCAAAATTATAGTGAGCTCGGGATGCTTCTTGCCAAGCTCTTTGAGCATAGGAATACAATTTTAAAACGAACTAGGTTTCTTTATGTCTGATAAACCAAAGTTTGATCTCAGTGGACGTTAACCATCATCATAAATGAAACTAAGAAAAGTATATATATATATATATATAATCATATGCTTATTTATTAATTGGTAATACTTTTTGTATTTTATTTAAAAAGATTTATTTTTATTTCTATTTATATGGAAAATTTAATTTTAATTAGATTTTTTTTATTTTGGATTTTTAAAAACAATTATGTTTTTTACATATTTATGTGAAATTAAAATTATGGATTATTAATTTATATGAGTTCAAATTAAAGGAAAATAAAAATGATAGAAAATCATGAATCTTCTATTCAAGTTTTGTTTGAGGCTTAAGGATGAACTTCAAATTTCAATTGCATGTGGTGTATTGATAAAATTTATAAATGTTAGATTTTTATTGTTTTTAGAGATTTGTATTAAATTTTTTATAATAATATTTAAAATAAAATTATGTGAAATTAGTTGTTTAATTTAAATTCTAAGAGTTTGATTAAATAGATTTTTTTTTTATATTTGTATTAAATTTTATGAAGAAGGTTAAATATTTTCTGTTTTGGAATTTTTTGGTTCTATATGATTGTAGTTTAATTAAATAATTTGTCAAAATTAATTTTGGATTCATGAAAACATAACGGTTTTCTTATGGATAATAATAGACAAAAGAATATTAAATTCAATATTAATTCCAATATTTAAAAAAAGAAATAATTTATGTCTTCACTAATTATATTCCAAACATCCAAATAAAACCACATACAAATAATACATGTAATTTTGAATTGGTAAAAAGTGTTCAAATAACTCAATTCTCAAACTTTTCAAATTTGAGGTTTAGTAAAATTTGAATAAAAACCCCTGCAACAAAACTCCCATAATACTTATTCACTTAGTATCTTGGATGAAGGTTGTTTGCAAAGGCATCCACCATAAACCTAATAAAAATAGTATGCAAATTCATATAAATCCAATGCATTTTCTATGCTTACATAAGTATCTATGCACTATGTTAAATACATTTTTTATGCTTACACAGGTATATATGTTCTATGTTAGATACCTCTCTTGTAATTATTAAGTGTGCTTCCCAAAAACAACATTTTAATGTTCTATTTTGCTATACCTTATACATATAGGTTATATAGTGTGTTTTTCAAAAACATCTATATGGAAGTTATGCATAATTCACTCTAATTAAATTAAAAATTGAATTTTGGGCGTTGCTATTTTATGATGATGGTTTTGGGTTCTAGTGGGAAGGGATGAGTTCGTGGGGATTACATTGAAAGGAGAGTTGTCCATCCAAATGTGTTCCCTTCAACGACATTAGATGTGGGAAAGACAGAGAGTGATCATTTGCAACATCTACCACCAATTAAATAATCTCCCTAAATTAATTAGTTGAATTAATAAATTAAAAAAATCGTTTCAATCATCACTAAAAAATTTCTATATAATGAACTTCAATCATAATAATTATAAACTCTTTGAGAACAATTCATATATATAATGTTAATCCCTAATTCACCTTTCCCGGTTATAACAACCACATGTATATATGAGTAATTCATGTATATAATTGAAGGTTACCAAGAAGAAATCTTAAAAATTGGAGGTCTTGTCCTCATCCCTCACATCCACAAGCTATTCAATCAAGCAGTCAAGCAAGGGTTCCCTAAACCTTGGAATCAGAGCCTCATTATCCCTATTTTTAAAAGAGGAGATACAAATAACCCCTCTAATTATCGGAAAATTATGAGTATCCCTCTTTTAGTCGAGTTGTATGGTATTATTTTAGAAAAGAAGATCAGCATATGGCTTGAAAGTGAAGGTAAGCAGGCTAAAGGCCGAGCGAGTTTTAGAAGACAACACTTTGTTAGAACTTGAATTCCATATGATATTCAATCAGAGAGTTCTGATTATGCTATAGCAATTGAATGGAGGATGAACATACAAACTTAAAAAAACAAACCACAAAGGAAACAGACAAGTATTGCTCAGAAATTTACAGTATATTCATCATAATAATATCTGGTGTACAGTAGATTACAAATAGGTAGAATTCGAATGCATGAGGAATGAATTTGAATTCTCCAAGTGGATAAGACTGTATCTAGATAAATATCTAACTCAAGGTCTCCCAATCAATATCGAAGTCCAACAAATCAACTCTCTGATGACCAATAACTCCAATAGACAGTAACAACTAGTTAACTCAGTGCAACTGAGTGTGGTAGGTGAACAAAAGCGCTCCTCCACATGCATGCATGCATTATCCATGCAAAACATGCACTAGCTAACTGATAGTGAGTCATCTAAAGGTAACTAAAGGCTAACTATGGACAACTAGTGCTAACTCCAACTAACTGAAGTAGGTTGGTGCTGGGACTCCCAGTGGCTCCTAAAATGTAGGGATTGGTCTAGGATGCACCCCCACTAATGCATGCGCATGTAGTAAGTGGGAGTTAACCTCTAGCATTGTCTCCCACACTTCAATGACTCATACATGTGGCCCCATTGGGCCATGTGGACCCAAATTCACTAGTGGACTCATTTAATTAAATTAAGGTTGCTAAGTTAGGCAATAATTAATCTAATAGACATTTGACCAACGGAGGAGTAATAATCCTAACAGCCCCCATGAATCCTAACTTGGACAACTCTGGGCCTTGGTAACAAGATCACAGGTCACCCAAATACAATCTAGAAGATAATAAAAAATGAGGTAGGAAAACCCCCCTCAAGATAGGAATTGAGAATCAAGCCTTAATGCCCAAAAGAGACCTGAGAAAGGAAAATATATTTTTAGTAAAATACTTGGTAAAAATATCTACAATATGATCCTCTGTTGGACAATAGTGTAGTGTGATGGTTATGTCATGCACTAGTTCCTGAATGTAGTGCATGTGAACTTCTATGTGATTTGTCCTCTGCTTCTGAACAAGATCACTGGAGATCTTGATTGTACTCTGGTTGTCACAATAAATATCTACTGTATATGAATTCTAAATCCTGAACTCTGTCAATATGCCATGCATCCAAAATTGCTGAATAGTTGCATTCATAGCTCCTCAATACTATGCTTCTACTGAAGAGAGTGCAAGGGTTGCTTGCTTCTTGTTGGACCAACAAATTGGTCCAAATCCATTCATGAATACAAAACCTGAGGTGGATTTCCTATCATTTCCATCTCCTGCCCAGTCTGAGTCTATAAATCCTGTGAGATCTAGATGTGCTCCAGCAGCATAGTGGATCCATAATCAATAGTACCCTACACATAGTGCAAGATCCTCTTTGCTTCCTTCTAGTATAGCTCATGTGGCTTCTACATATATCTGGGAGTAGCACGCACAGCATATGATATGTCTGGTCTTGAATGAGTGAGATACAAATGGCTTCCAATGAGCTATCTGTAGAGAGTGCTATCCACCAAAGGTGTAGAACCACCTTCTTTAAGCCTAATTCCTCATAAGAAAGGGCAGGGGTCTGCCTTGCAATCCTCCATGTGGAACCTCTTAAGCATATCTGATGAATACCTGGACTGTGAGATCATGATTCCCGAAGTCTTCTAACTTACTTTGAGACCAATCAACTGTCTTAACAGTCCCAAGTCAAACATGGCAAATGCTTTATTAAGAGCAGACTTGATGCTGCTCAATCCAGCAACAGAGCTGCTAGTAATGAGCAAGTCATCCACATACAATACAACTAGAAGCAAGAACCC
>LPNX010536472.1:45543-103233 GCA_001517045.1 Pseudotsuga menziesii
AAGGTGCTTCCATTGCACCTTCTCTTGACCAATGGTGTGGTTCCAAAGCGAGATCTCCCTCCACTCAAGGATATAATCCAGTTCCACCAGAAAATATCCTTTGGGTTCCACCTACACATCATTCCAATTAATAACATGAGTAGTATCATGTACATATTTTTTTAATACAAAAATGTGAAAAACATTGTGAACTCTTAAATTCGATGTTAGAGCTAACTGATATGCTACCTGTCTGATCCTGGAAAGTATTTCAAGAGGACCACTATATTGAGGTGCTAGCTTGGCACAACTACCCAGCCTCAAAGAACTCTTTTTGGGTATCACCTTAATGAAAACATGTTCCCCTACCTAGAACTCCTTCGGAGTTCATTTAAGGCTTCTTGACTTTTCTGTCGATCTTGCGCAATTTTCAAATTACCTTGTACCTATTTTACAATTAATTCCATTTCCTTCAATAATTCAGGTCCTAATACTATCCTGTCCACTGGATTACTCCAAGAGATGGGAGTATTGCATTTTCTTCCATACAGAATTTTGAAAGGGCTATACCTAGTTGAAACTTGATAATGATTATTGTAAGCAAATTCTACCAGGTGTAAATAATCTTCCCATTTACTTGGCTACTCCTTTACGTACATTCTGAGTAGATCCTCCAACTCCTGATTTACTCTTTCACTCTATCCATGAGTTTGAGGATGGAAAGAGGTACTAAAGTTTAACTTAGTATTTAATCCTTTAAACAAAGATTTCCAAAAATTACCTGTAAATTTAGGGTCTCGGTCTAAAATTATCACCTTCCGTATTCCATGCAACTAAAAAATTTGTTTTAAACAAATATCAGCAATATTTGCAGCTTTATAAGTAGTTTTTACAGGTATAAAATTTGCTACTTTACTCAATTTGTCAACCACTACCATTATTGAGTCATTTAAGTTTTGATTTTTAGGTAATCCAGTAAAAAAATCAAGGCTAATTATCACCCATTTCTAGCTAGGAATAGGCAATGGCTAAAGTAGCCCAGCTGGATGCTGATTTTTAGTTTTTACATGCTGACATTCGAAGCATCTAGCAATATATTCTGCCAATTCATTTTTCATGTTTGGCCAGAAATAATTTTTTCTAGGCATAGTTATAGTTTTTTTATAACCTGATGCCCTAAATACAGAGTTTTATGAATTTTGTTTAAAATTAACAGCCTAATCCTAAGTACATTAGGTACGTATAATCTGTCTTTATACAGTAATAATCCTTTTTCATTCAAGATGTACCCTATACTTAGACTTTCTATTAAATTCTCTTTTATTTTTACTTGTAATTTTCGGTAATTTTCATCTTGTTCTATTCCAGGTTCGAGTTGTTCTTCCAAGTCTATTGTATAAGTGCTGATGGTTTCTGTAAAATTCAGCTTTGCATTTCTACTTAATGCATCAGCAACCTTATTCTCCTTTCCTGTAATGTGTTGAATTTAAAACTAGCATTCACTTAGAAAAGCTAGCCACCTAGCTTGCCTAGCATTTAAGTTAGGTTGATCTAATCGGTATTTCAATTTTTTATTATCTGTAATTAAGATAAAATTCCTTCCAATCAAATAATGACGCCACATTTTTAAGGCATGCATGACACAATTAATTCTAATTCATAGGTCGCATAATTTTTCTCATGAATCTTCAGTTTCCTAGACTCAAAAGCAATGACATGTCCTTCCTGAGTCAATACTCCACCTAAACCGGCATTGCATGCATCAGTACATACTATAAAATCTTTATTAGGGTCAACAATTCTTGAAATTGGTGAGGTGGTTAATAATGTTTTTAACTTTTTAAAATTGTCTTCACACTTCTGATTCCAATCAAATTTCTTCCCCTTTTTTTGCAAAGAGGTTATAGGATTTTCAATTCTTGAAAACCCTTTAATGAACGTCAGGTAATAACCGGTATTCCCCATGAATGATCGAACGTTAGTTACGTCTTTTGAGAATGGCCAATCTTCGATAGCCTCTATCTTTTCGAGGTCAGCCGAAATTCCTTCTTTAGTCACCACATGACCTAAATACTGGATCTTATCTTTAAAGAAGTCACATTTACTAAATTTTGCAAAAATTTGATGCTCTCGTAACTCTTGCAAGACAATTTTTAAGTGTTCTTTACGTTCTTCTTCATATTTTGAATAAATTAAGATGTCTTCAATAAATACGACCACAAATTTATCCATATATTTGTGCATTACATTATTCATTAGACACATAAAAACAACTGGAGCATTAGTAAGCCAGAAGGGCATAACGACAAACTCGTAATGTCCATATCGAGTCCTAAATGTTGTTTTAAAGATGTCTTCATCTTTAATTTGGACCTGGTGATATCCATACCGTAAGTCAATCTTTGAAAACACCGTGGCTCCACGTAGTTGATCAAACCTATCATCTATGCGAGGTAACGGGTATTTGTTCTTGATGGTCATTTTATTTAATTGACAATAATCTATGCATAGTCGTAGAGTTTCATCATTCTTCTTAAAAAAGATGACATGTTCCCCCTAGGGAGACACACTAGGTCTAATGTAATTCTTATCAATAAGTTATTTTAACTGTGACTTAAGTTCATTTAATTCTAGTATATTCATCTGATAAGGGGCTTTTGAGCTGGGAACTGCACCAAGTATCAACTCAATAGTAAAATCTAATTCCCTTTTCGAAGGCAGTATGGGAATTTCTTCCAGAAATACATCTAAATATTCTTTGAGAATCGGTATATCTTCCAATTCTAATTTATCTATGTTGTGAATGTTTTCTTCATCGATTAATGTTACTGCATAAGCCTTAGAGCCTTTCCTAGCAGCTCTCTTAAGCTGCAGAGAAAAGATCTACCTTACGGTTGTTTTCCTAGGGATTCCCTTTACATTTATTAACTTTCCATCATTATTTATGCAAGTAAAGGTTTTATCAAAGCAATTCAAGACCACCCTATGCTGCTCTAACCAATCCATACGAATTAATATAGCATATGAACCTAAAGGTAGCACATTGAGCTTAACAAAAGTTTCATATGGATCCATAGTTACTGCACAACTCTTTACAAAGCTAATTACATTTCTCTTTGCACCATTAGCTAGCTGAACTAACCAGGAACTTACAAACTTTTCAACTGGAAGCTTACACTTTTCTACCAAATTAGGAGAAATATAGCTTAAACTAGCTCTTGGATCAATTAAAATAGATATAGGTATTTGATTTATCTTACCTTCCACTTCCACCATGGAAGTTTGATAATCTGCTTGTCAATTTTCTAATGTTGCATTGATCTTGGGCATTGTCCTCGCTAGATCACCAACAGTCATCTCCTCATGTATTGTGTGTATGTTGCTAACAGTCTTCTTCCGATTGGGGAAAACTGATGCATAATGCGAACCATTGCATTCCCAACACTTTCTGGGTTCTTTTTGCTCAAAGTTCTTTGTATAGTTACTGTGGTTGTTAGCAGATTCTTTATTCCTTTAATTATTCTGATTGGTCTCTGAATTACTTTTATTCCCTTGAAAATTCTTACTAGAAAAATTCCTGGTGTTATTATTTTTAGAATTTTGATTAGGTACGAACTCTTTCTTCTTTTGTTCAAAGTTATTATTCCTTTTGGCCTTCCAGTTGGCCATACACTCCTTTTTATGATTCTATTCATAATAGAAATTCACTTTTCTCATTGCTTCTTTTAAGGTTTTTGGATTGTCATACTCAATCCTGTCCTTTATATGATAAGGTAAACAGCTGAGAAACCGTTGTACCTTAGGTTTCTTGTCCACAATATATGGCACATACCTGAGCAGAGTTAGAAATTTACTATTCAGTTCTTTCATATTCATTGTACCCAGTTTTAACTCGTAGAATTCCTTAACCCTTTCCTCATGGTATTGTTCAGATAAAAATTTCTTATTGTAATATTTCTTGAATGTGCTCCAATTTATGTTTTTCTCCCTTATACCTTTTACTCTTTTTAAATACTACCACCATATATCATCTTTTCTCGTAAGATTATAAATAGCCATCCCGGCCTTCAGTTGATTAGAGTAGTTATAAATTTGGAAGTATTTCTTCATCCCGGATAGCCAGGATTCTTCTTCTTCCCCCTTCTCAGTTTCTCCATTAAATGTTGGCGGCTTGATCTTCTTGAACTCCCTAGAGATTTATTCATAAGGTTTATATTTTGTTTTCCTAGTATGGTGGTTATCTTCACTACTGTCACTAGTATAATGAGATTTTTTTTATATAAATCACCATATACTTCGGAAGATGAGCTACTTTTGTTTTTAACTTGTTTAGTCTTTTTATCTTTATGCTGATAACCTATATCTTCAGACTCGGTTCTTTTACCCTTTACCTCAATATGAAATATTTCTATTAAGATGTGATTTAGCTCCTATTGAGCTCTCAAAATCCTCTCATTTTCTTTCTTAATTGATTCCATATCTGATTTTAATTCTTTAACTATTTGTAGTAGTTTGGAAGAATTATTGGTTATATCTTCTTGTATAGGTTCTTTTTGAAGATTTCAGTGTAAGGAGATAACTCATCCACATATTCTTTCAATCTATCCATACCTGTCATTAACTCAGAAACAAAAATCTCTGTGTATCATTCAAAGAAAACAACATCAGCATATTTATTTAAATTTTCTATTCCACATAAGCAAGTTAAGATACATTCAGGCCTAGTCTTTGAACCTTGTGCTCTGATACCACCTGTAATAACCCAAAAATTCATAAAAATTTAAAAATTTCCAAGTGACATAAAATGTCTAAAGTTGCATCTAAGTAACTGCTAATGTTTTGTAGGAAAAGGAAATAGTTTATAAAAGAACATGGGATTGCTTCTTTAAAAGAACCTGTAAACTAATAGGTGTAATCTTAAAAACCTGTGTTAGTGCTATTAATGACTTAACAGTTGTAATTCTATCAGAGTTAGGAAAGGAATTGCATTTGTTGCTGCTAGATATAATGATGATTAAATTTTGTCAAGTAGGTAAAAATTTCTTGTATGAGATCAGGGCTTACTTAGCATTCAGCTAACTCAATTGGACTGTTGGTTCCTTACAGGTTTAGCAGGTAAGCGTAAGATCCAATAGGGTGTTATTTAAATTCACGTAGAGAAGCTACTTCCCTAGCATGATTAAGATGCTAGTTTTTAGAAAAAGTTAAATATGATGCTTGTCTTCAAGGAGGTGATGTTGGTCTTAAATTCTTTTATTATCAAAACTTACACAAGCTACATAAGCATGGGTTAAAACTTTGCAAGAACAAGGAATTTCCAAAGTTCCTCCAATTGACTGAATGTTATACTTTAAAGGTTTAAGAGCATTGTTATTTTTGTTTACCATAATGGTTATTCATAATTTTCGTGGAGAGAAATTAGCTTGTAGCTACCTTCACTTCAGGACTCTATAATGCCCTTCTCTAAATGAATGATCAAATTACTTATGCTTTTAAACATAATCATCATTAAGTTGTTAGATTTTTGTTGGAATTTCTTTAACATTGTTGGTCTTTAGTTAACCGATCCTTCCTTCAAAATATAACTCAAGGCTGCAATTCCAAGAGTCCATAGCTCTTCTTTTTCTATGGTTATAAGTTATAATATCATCTTCTTACAAATTTTTGCCCAACCTAGTTATTACACATAACTATCCAATTTGATTGTTTAACAAAGATAACTTCTAGGATAAATCAAGTATCAAAGCTATAAACTATAGTCGATATCCTAGAATTAATACACCATGGAAAAATCAAAATTATGGCAATCATAAACTATGTATGGTTTTTAATGATTATTGTTTTGATTGAAAATTACTTGGTTGTAGTGCTGACTATGGAACTTACCCACGCTGGAGAAATCATTTGGAGAGACACGTGGTATTGTTTCATCCACTCGTGGGTTGACTTAAAACTCCAAACCCTGGGAAAAATCTTTGCATACCGAGGGTTTCTCCTTCTTGTTGGTCGAGCTGAGAGCTCGCGGCCATTGGAGACCTATATGGCACCTTCGAGTTTGGAATTTTACTTCTATATTCTATGTTGTGATTGTTGAGAGAGCTCATTGGTGGTTTTGGTGTTTCTAATGGTTGAAGTATTTACAACAATATTGGTTACTGGATTTTCTTCATGGCTCGAGGGTTGTGCTTGTCTGGAACCTGCAACTAAACAATCAGAGCTTCAGCCAGGAGTATACCTTTGTCTAGCTGATATGATTTTCTTGTTTTTTCTTCACAGTCATGACTCCATGTCTTCTTGTATTTTGGCACGGTGCTAATATGACTGAGGGTGGCCATTTCTCCTCAGCTTCAACTCAAAACTAAAGAAGGTAAATACTTACCCAAAGATCATTTTTTTATTTCATTTTCTTATAAAGGGTTTTACAAATTTTTAAAAAAATGGATTTGTAATGATATGGTTTGGCATTTGCAGGTCCTTCTCCCGGTTCCAGCTCTGTAGGTGAAAGCAAGCTTACCCTTCAGTTTCATTTGAGCATACAAATTGGTAAGCACCAGTTGCAAACAAGGGTTTCTTCCTGCATAATGTTGTTGTTGTTGGAAATTTGTTTCTTGCGGTTGAAAAGGCACGGCCTTCGTTACCCGTTAGCTTAAAGTTTCAATGCTTGTTTGTTTTTCTGTATGAGTTTCGAAACCATTAGAGGTACTTTGTGCAGGGATGATGAGGGCTTTAGTAGCCATGATGGAAAATGGTTTTTGTGTTTATGCCTTATGGCCTGAACATTATAACTTCTTTACTTAAATCGATAGAGCTCAGCTCTAAACTCTTTGAGGCTGTCGTTCTCTGTCTAGTTAATTTTTAATTTTTATAATAGATTCTAGTAGGTAAGAAAAGACTGTGAATCAGTCAGGATTTGTAAATGTAAAACATGGTTTTTCACGTGTCAATAAAGTATGGTTACTGTTCGATAATGTTATTTTGTTTTTGGTTAATAAATGGATAGCTTTGAGTCTTAACTTGTAATTCTAAAGGTATTAAGACATTGTTTCTTAATTGATTTTGTTTTTAATAATTTGTTATAGTAAGTATTATTTTAATAGTTACCATGTAAATAAAAGGATTTACAGTATGAAGCATCTATGTAAATTTTACTGTGTTTTAAAAGTACTATTATTGCTCTGTATTTGTTGTATTATTTAATTTATTTATCATGCAATTTAATGATTTTACAGTGCAAGAATTTATGTAAATTTTACTGTGTTAAGAGTACTATTATTACTCTGTCTGGCTCATAAGGGTGATATTTAAATATACCCTACAGTTCGATAATAGCGTAATTTTTACATGGTAATTTCTTAGCTCTGTTTATTTATTTTTCGTTTAATGATTTATACAGTTGTTTTTAATTCTTAAAAAAAAATTAGGGTAATACTGCAAACTTGAGAATAGGATATGTTTATCTTTCAATAACCTAGGTGGTTCTATTTAGGTTACAGTAGAACCTTCTGTCATAAATCAGAGACACATATTGTCTGGAATCAAATGTTATTATATTGTTTGGAAAATTATCTTAACCCAAACCTTATATGATAGTCTCTTTACTATACCTATGCTTATTTAATAAACTGTAAGTTTTGTGTTTTGTAAAGAATATTAGTATAAAAAACATAGTTCTATAAGTAATATTATTACTAAGTGTTTTTACATACCCTGTTCTTATCTGAAGTTAATACATTTATACATACAGTATTTACTACTTATTTATGGAATAAATCATAAGCAAACTAGAGTAGAATTTAGCTACATTTTTCATTCAGAGTAAAAGGAATCATCATATCTACCTAAACACCCAGCTGTACTAGAGTATTGCCTAAGCCAGGCATGGAAAAATATATTATGGAATTCTAATTCTATTTATTTCTCATTTTTCATATTTACTACTATTTTTACCCTAATCTGCAAATTACTAAGTCCAACAATACACAGTTACTCCTTTCTTCATAAACCCTAATTAAATAGTAACATGCATGTATTTAAAAACTAGTAAACATTTTACTGAAGACAGTAAATAAATATAACAACATGAAGACAAATAAAACCTGTCAATGATAAGGTGACAACAGCTTAAGGAGTTTGTTCCTCCTAACCAACTCCTAGAGAAAGCTTAGATAGCGCTTCCTCAGGACCCCCGAGCTTGTTCATGGTCATCCTGGTAGAGTACTGGGTGGAGGATATGTCATTAAGACCTTATGTCACCTGACTAGTCCAATTACCTCAGTAATTCAAATATGTTCACAGCAGTTTGAAGTTCATCCTAATAGCTGCAATAAGTTCAGTCTCACTAGTTAACCCCTCAAACTCACTTCAGTAATCCCCTCCATCGAATTTCTCAATGAGTAAATTCATTCACCCTGAATGATCACCTCCAAGAAAATGAGCAGCCTCCACTGTCTTCAATGGAAAATTTTATAGAGATGCCTAGGTCTTCTGGGTCAGTTTTCATTTAATGAGCCACCTGCTCCAATTCCCCTTTCTTGGGGAATCCTGACCACAAATATAGGGAAGTTTCCACCTACAATAGTTGGAAGTAGTTTGAAGATGTTGCCACTTATCACTGTACTCTCCACCTAGTCTCCTCCACCAAGTGACCAGTAAACACTCTTTTAATAGCTTCCCTAAGTTGTTGTCTCATCATTTATTTATTTATAAATAAAATATTCTGAATTACATTAATTATTCTTGACCCCACTTGGTCATCAATTAAAAACTTAGCATAAAATATAACACAATGTTCCTCAAATAACATTAAATTGTTTTTTTGCAAATTGGGGCATGTGACATACACACCCCCTTAAATTATAACATCATCCTCGATGTTATTTATTCCTCGTCCTCAGAGTTCCACTGAAATAGAATTGGATATGCATCCCTCATATGACTTTCCAATTCCCAGGTGTCTTCCTCTGTACTAAGGTGCTTCCATTGCACCTTCACCTGACCAATGGTGCGGTTCCGAAGCGAGATCTCCCTCCACTCGAGGATACAATCTGGTTCCACTAGAAAATATCCTTGGGGTCCACCTGAACATCATTCCAATTAATAACATGAGTAGTATCATGTACATATTTTTTTAATATAGAAATGTGAAAAACATTGTGAACTCTTAAATTCGGTGGTAGAGCTAAATGATATGCTACCTGTCCAATCCTGGACAGTATTTCAAAAGGACCACAATATCGAGGGGCTAGCTTGGCACAGCTACCTAGCCTCAAAGAACTCTTTTTGGGTCTCACGTCCTTAATGAAAACATGTTCGCCTACTTGGAACTCCTTTGGACTTTGTTTAAGATCTGCTTGACTTTTATGTCGATCTTGCGCAATTTTCAAATTACCTTGTACCTGTTTTACAATTAATTCAATTTTCATCAATAATTTAGGCCCTATTACTAACCTATCCACTGGATTACTCCAAGAGATGGGAGTATTGCATTTTCTTCCATACAGAATTTTGAAAGGACTTTACCTAGCTGAAGCTTGATAATGATTATTGTAAGCAAATTCTACCAGGTGTAAATAATCTTCCCATTTACTTGGATGCTCCTTTACGTACATTCTGAGTAGATCCTCCAACACCAAATTTACTCTTTCACTCTGTCCATCAGTTTGAGGATGGAAAGAGGTACTAAATTTTTACGTATTATTTAATCCTTTAAACAAAGATTTCCAAAAGTTACCTGGAAATTTAGGGTCTCAGTTTGGAATTATCATCTTCGGTATTCCATGCAACTGAAAAAATTGTTTTAAGAAAATATTAGCAATATTTGCAGCTTTATAAGTAGTTTTTACAGGTATAAAATGGGTTTCTTTACTCATTTTGTCAACCACTACCAATATTGAGTCATTTAAGCTCTGATTTTTAGGTAATCCAGTAACAAAATCAAGGCTAATTATCTCCCATTTCCAGCTAGGAACAGGCAATGGTTGAAGTAGCCCAACTGGATGTTGATGTTCAGTTTTTACTTGCTGACATTCAAAGCATCTAGCAATATATTCTACCAGTTTATTTTTCATGTTTGGCCAGAAATAATATTTTCTTAGCATGGTTATAGTTTTCTGATAACCTGGATGCCTTGAATAAGGAGTTTTATGAATTTCATTTAAAATTAACAGCTTAATCCTAGGTACATTAGGTACGTATAATTTGTCTTTATACAGTAATAATCCTTTTTCATTCAAGTTCTACCCTATACTTAGAATTTCTATTAAATTATCTTTTACTTTTGCTTATAATTTTTGCTAATTTTCATCTTGTTCTATTCCATCTTCAAGTTGTTCTTCCAAGTCTGTTGTATAAGTGTTGTTGGCTGCTGTAAAATTCAGCTTTGCATTTCTACTTAATGCATCAGCAACCTTATTTTCTTTTCCTTTAATGTGTTGAATTTCAAAATCGTATTCACTTAGAAAAGCTAGCCACCTAGCTTGCCTAGCATTCAAGTTAGGTTGATATAACAGGTATTTCAATCCTTTATTATCTGTCATTCAGATAAACTTCCTTCCAATTAAATGATGACGCCACATTTTTAAGGCATGTCTGACAGCAACTAATTCTAATTCATAGGTTGCATAATTTTTCTCAAGAATCTTTAGTTTCCTAGACTCATAAGCAATGACATGTCTTTCCTGATTCAATACTCCACCTAAACCGTCATTGCATGCATTAGTACATACTATAAAATCTTTATTAGGGTCATTAATTCTTAAAATTGGTGCAGTGGTTAATAATGATTTTAACTTTTCAAAACTGTCTTCACACTTCTGATTCCAATCAGATTTCTTCCCCTTTTTCTTCAAAGAGGTTATAGGATTTGAAATTCTTGAAAACCCTTCGATGAACCTTCGGTAATAACCCGTAATCCCCATGAATGATCGAACGTCAGTTACGTCTTTTGGGACTAGCCAATCTTCGATAGCCTTTATCTTTTCAGGTCAACCAGAATTCCTTCTTTAGTGACCACATGACCTAAATACTAGATCTTATCTTTAAATAAGTCACATTTACTAAATTTTGCAAAAAGTTGATGCTCTCATAACTCTTGCAAGACAAGTTTTAAGTGTTCTTTATGTTCTTCTTCAGATTTTGAATAAATTAAGATGTCATCAATAAATATGATCACAAATTTATCCAGATATTTGTGCATTACATTATTCATCATACACATAAAAACAGTTGGAGCATTAGTAAGCCCGAAGGGCATAATGACAAACTCGTAATGTCCATATCGAGTCCTAAAGGTTGTTTTAAAGATGTCTTCATCTTTAATTCAAGCCTGGTGATATCCAGACCGTAAATCAATCTTTGAAAATACCATGGCTCCATGTAATTGATCAAAAAGATCATCTATGCGAGGTAATGGGTATCTGTTCTTTATAGTCATTTTATTTAATTGACGATAATCTATACATAGTCATAGAGTTCCATCCTTCTTCTTAACAAAGATGGCAGGTGCCCCCCAAGGAGACACACTGGTTCTAATGTAATTCTTATCAATAAGTTCTTTTAACTGTGACTTAAGTTCATTTAATTCTAGTATATTCATCCGATAAGGGGATTTTGAGCTGGGCACTACACCAGGTACCAGCTCAATAGTAAAATCTAATTCCCGTTTCGGAGGCAGTCCTGAAATTTCTTCTGAAAATACATCTGAATATTATTTTAGAATTGGTATATCTTCCAATTTTAATTTATCTATAATGTTTTCTTCATCAATTACTATTACTGTATAATCCTTACAACCTTTCCTAACAGCTCTCTTAAGCTGCAGAGAAGAGATCTGCCTTACGGTTGTTTTCCTAGGGATTCCCTTTACATTTATTAACTTTCCATCATTATTTATGCAAGTAAAGGTTTTATCAAAAAAATTCAAGACCACCATATGCTGCTCTAACGAATCCATACCAATTAATATATCATATGAACCTAAAGGTAGTACATTCAGCTTAACAAAAGTTTCAAACTAATCCATAGTTACTGCACAATTCTTTACAAAGCTAATTACCTTTCTCTTTGCACCAGTAGCTAGCTGAACTAACAAAGAAATTGCACACTTTTCAACTGGAAGCTTACACTTTTCTACCAAATTAGGAGAAATATAGCTTAAACTAGCTCTTGGATCAATTAAAATAGATATAGGTATTTGATTTATATTACCTTCCACTTCCACCCTGGAATTTTGAAAATCTGCTTGCTGATTCTCAATGCTGGATTGATCCTGGGCATTGTCCTCGCTAGATCACCAACAGTCATCTCCTCCTGTATTATGTGTATGTTGCTAACAGTCTTCTTCCGATTGGGGCAGACAGATGCATAATGCGGACCATTGCATTACCAACACTTTATGGGTTCTTTTCGCTCAAAGTTCTTTGTATAGTTACTGTGGTTGTTAGCAGATTCTTTATTCCTTTCATTATTCTGAATGGTCTGTGAATTACTTTTATTCCCTTGGAAATTCTTACTAGGAAAATTCCTGGTGTTATTATTTTTAGAATTTCGATTAGGTACAAACTCTTTCTTCTTTTGTTCAAAGTTATTATTCCTTTTGGCCTTCCAGTTGGCCATACTCTCATTTTTACGATTATGTTCATAACAAAAATTCACTTTTCTCATTGCTTCTTCTAAGGTTTTCGGATTGTCATACTCAATCTTGTCCTTTATATGATAAGGTAAACAACTAAGAAACCGCTGTACCTTAGGTTTCTCATCTACAATATATGGCACATACCTGAGTAGACTTAGAAATTTACTATTCAGTTCTTTCATATTCATTGTACCCAGTTTTAACTCATAGAATTCCTTATCCCTTTCCTCATAGTACTGTTCAGATAAAAAATTCTTTTTGAAATATTTCTTGAATGTGCTCCAATTTATGTTTTTCTCCCTTATACCTTTTACTCTTTTTAAATCCTACCACCATATATCATCTTTTCCCGTAAGAAGATTATAAATAGCCATCCTAGCCTTCAGTTGATTAAAGTAGTTATAAATTTGGAAGTATTTATTCATCTCAGATAGCTAGGATTCTACTTCTTCCCCTTTCTCAGTTTCTCCATTAAATGTTGGTGTCTTGATCTTCTTGAACTCCCCAGATATTTCTTCATAAGGTTTATATTTTCTTTTCCAAGTATGGTGGTTATCTTCACTACTGTCACTAGTATAATGAGAGTTTTGTTTATATAAATCACCATATACTTCAGAAGATGAGCTACTTTTGTTTTTAACTTGTTTAGTCTTTTTATATTTATGTTGATAGCCTATATCTTCAGACTTGGTTATTTTACCCTTTCCCTTAGTATTAAATCTTTTTATTAAGATCTAATTTAACTCCTCTTGAGCTCTCAGAATCCTCTCATTTTCTTTCTTAACTGATTCCATCTCTGATTTTAATTCTTTAACTGTTTGTAGTACTTCGGAAGAATTATTGGTTATATCTTCTTGTAAAGGATATTTTTGAAGATTATCTCGTTCAGTGTAAGGAGATTCCTCATCCACATATTCTTCCAATCTATCCATACCTGTCATTAACTGAGAAACAAAATTCTCTATGTGTATCATTCAAAGAAAACAACATCGGCGTATTTATTTAAATTTACTGTTCCACATAAGCAAGTTGAGCTACATTCAGGCCTAGTGTTTGAACCTTGTGCTCTAATACCACATGTAATAACCCAAAAATTCGTAAAAATTTAAAAAATTTCAAGTGACATAAAATGTCTAAAGTTGTAGTTAAGTAACTTCTAATGGTTAGCGGAAAATGAAACAGTTTATAAAAGAACATGGGATTGCTTCTTTAAAAGAACCTATAAATTAATAGGTGTAATCTTAAAAAAATGTGTTAGTGCTATTAATGACTTAACAGCTGTAATTCTATCAGAGTTAGAAAAGGACTTGCATTTTCTACTGCTAGATACACTGATGATTAACTTTTGTTAAGTATGTAAGAATTTTTTGTATGAGATCAGGGCTTACTTAGCGTTCAGCTAACTCAATTGGATTGTTGGTTACTTACAGGTTAGTAGGTAAGCGTAAAATCCAGTAGGGTGTTATTTAAAATTAACGTCGAGAAGCTACTTCCCTAGCATGATTAAGATGCTAGTTTCTAGAAAAATTTAAACATGCTGCTTGTCTTCACAGAGGTAATGTCGGTCTTAAATTCTTTTATTATCAAAACTATGTAATGATGTTTACACAAGCTACATAAACATGGGTTAAAACATTGTGAAAATAGGTACTTTTCTCCAATCGACTGAATGTTATACTTTAAAGGTCTAAGAGCACTGTTATTTTTGTTTACCATAATGGTCATTCATAATTTTCGTGGAGAGAAATTAGCTCACAAATACCTTCACTTTAGGACTCTATAACGCCCTTCTCTCAATGAATTATCAAGTTACTTATGTTTTTAAATATAATCATCATTAATCTATTAGAGTTTTGTTGGAATTTGTTTAACGTTATTGGTCTTCAGTTAACCGATCATTCCTTCAAAATATAACTCAAGGCTACAATTCCAAGAGTCCATAACTCTTCTTTTTCTATGGTTATAAGTTATAATATGATCTTCTTACAAATTTTTACCCAACCTAGTTATTACACATAACTATCCAACTTAATTTTTCAACAAAAATAACTTCTAGGATAAATCAAGTATCAAAGCTATAACCTATAGTCAATATCCTAGCATTAATACACCATGGAAAAATCAAAATTATGGCAATCATAAACCATGTATGGTTTTTAATGATTATTGTTTTGATTGAAAATTACTTGGCTGCAGCGCTGACTATGGAATTTACCCGCGCTGGAGAAATTATTTGGAGAGACGCGTGGTATTGTTTCATCCCCTCGTGGGTTGACTTAAAACTCCAAACCCTATGAAAAAGATTTGTAAACCGAGGGTTTCTCCTTCTTGTTGGCCAAGTTGAGAGCTCGCGGCCATTGGAGACCTGTAACCACCTTCAAGTTTGACATTTTACTTCTATATTCTATGTTGTGACTATTGAGAGAGGTTGTTGGTGGTTTTGGTCTTTCTAATGGTTGAAGTATTTACAGCAAGATTGGTTATTGGCTTTTCTTCATGGCTCGAGGGTTGTGCTTGTCTTGAACATGGAACTGAACAATCAGAGCTTTAGCCAAGAGTATACCTTCGTCTGGCTGAGTCAATTTTCTTGTTTTTCCTTCACAGTGGTGACACTAGGTCTTCTTGTCTTCTGGCACAATGACAATATGACCTAAGGTTTCCATTTCTCCTCAGCTTCAACTCGAAACTAAAGCAAGTAAATACTTACCCAAAGATCGTTTTTAGATTTCATTTTCTTATAAAGGGTTTTACAAATTAAAAAACAAAATGGATTTGTAATGGTATGGTTTGGAATTCACAAGTCCTTCTCTTGGTTCCAGCTTTGTAGGTGAAAGCGAGCTTACCCTTCAGTTTCATTTGAGCATACAAATTGGTAAGCCTCGGTTGCAAACGAGGGTTTATTCCTGCATAATGTTGTGATTGTTGGAAGTTTGGTTCTTGTTGTTGAAAAGGTACTGCATTCGTTACTTGTTAGCTTAAAGTTTCAATGATTTTTTGTTTTTGTGTATGAGTTTCGAAACCCTTAGAGGTACTTTGTGCAGGGATGATGAGGGATCTAGGAGCCATGATGGAAACTGGTTTTTGTGTTTATGCCTTACGGCCTGAACATTGTAACTTCTTTTACTTAAATTGATAGAGCTCGGCTCTAAACTCTTTAAGGTTGTCGATCTCTGTCTAGTTAATTTTTATTTTTTATAATAGATTGTAGTAGGTAAGAAAAGACTGTGAATCACAGAATTTGTAAATGTAAAACAGGGGTTTTTACCTGTCAGTAAAGTATGGTTACTGTTCAATAATCTTATTTTGTTTTTGGTTAATAAATGGATAGGCCTGAGTCTTAACCTGTATTTATAAAGGTATTAAGCCATTGTTTCTTAATTGATTTTGTTTTTAATAATTTGTTATAGTAAGTATTATTGTAATTGTTACCATGTAAATAAAAGGATTTGCAATATGAAGCACCTATGTAAATTTTACTGTGTTTTAAGAGTACTATTATTGCTCTATATTTGTTGTATTATTTAATTGATTTATCATGCAATTTAATGATTTTACAGTGTAAGCATTTATGTAAATTTTGCTATGTTAAGAGTACTATTATTACTCTGTGTGGCTCATAAGGGTGATATTTAAATATACCCTACAGTTCGATAATAGCATAATTTTTACATTGTAATTTCTTAGCTCTGTTTATTTAATTTTCCTTTAATGATTTATACAGCTTTTTTTAATTCTTAAAAAAAAGTTTAGGGTAATACTGCAAACTTGAGAATAGGATATGTTTATCTTTCAATAACCTAGGTTTTTCTATTTAGGTTACAGTAGAACCTTCCGTCTTAAATCAGAGACACATATTGTCTGGAATCAAATGTTATTAGATTGTTTGGAAAATTATCTTAACCTAAACCCTAGATGATAGTCTATTTACTATACCTACGCTTATTTAATAAACTGTAAGTTTTGTGTTTTGTAAAGAATACTAGTATAAAAAAAATAGTGATATAAGTAATATGATTACTAATTTTTTTTACATACCCAACTTTTATCTGAAGTAAATACATTTAATACATATAGTATTTACTACTTCTTTATAGAATAAATCATAAGCAAACTAGAGTAGAATTTAGCTACATTTTTCACTCAGAGTAAAAAGAATCATCATATCTACCTAAACACTCAGCTGGACTAGAGTACTGCCTGAGCCACACGTGGAAAAATATAGTATGGAATTCTAATTCTATTTATTTCTCATTTTGCATATTTACTACTATTTCTAACCTAATCTGCAAATTACTAATTCCAACAATACACAGTTACTCCTTTCTTCATAAATCCTAATTAAATACTAACATGCTTGTATTTAAAAACTAGTAAACAATTCATTGAAGATAGTAAATAAATATAACAACATGAATACAAATAGAACCTGTCAATCATAAGGAGACAATAGCTTAAGGAGGGTGTTCCTCCCAACCAACTCCTGGAGAAAGCTCAGACAACGCTTCCTCGGGTCCCTCGAGCCTGTTCCTGGTCCTCCTGGTAGAGTACTGGGTAAAGGATATGTCCTTAAGACCTTCTGTCACCTAACTAGTCCAATTACCTCAGTAATTCAAATATGCTCATAGCAGTAAGAACTTCAGCCCAATAGCTGCAATAAGTTTAGTCTCAGTAGTTAACCCCTCAAACTCACTTCAGTAATCCCCTCCATCAAATTTCTCAATGAGTAAATTCATTCACCCTGAATGATCACCTCCCAGAAAATGAGCAGCCTCAGCTCTCTTCAATGGGAAATTTTATAGAGATGCCTAGGTCTTCTAGGTCAGTTTTCATTTAATGAGCCACCTTCTCCAATTCCCCTTTCTTAGTGAATCCTGACCACAAATATAGGGAAGTTGCAACCTACAACAGTTAGAAGTAGTTTGAGGATGCTGCCACTTGTTAGTGTACTCTCCACCTAGTCTCCTCCACCAAGTGACTAGTAAACACTCTTTTAACAACTTCCCTAATCTATTGTCTCATCATTTATTTATTTATAAATAAAATATTCTGAATTACATTAATTATTCTTGACCCCACTTGGTCATCAATTAAAAACTTAGCATAAAATATAACACAATGTTCCTCAAATAACATTAAATTGTTTTTTTGCAAATTGGGGTATGTGACAGAATCAAAATCCACATCCATGGCTTCCTTCCATCTAGGATCATGGCAAGCCTCCTTGAAGGATTAAGGGTCTAACCCAAGCATCATAAAACACCTCTCAGCACGAAGAGGATCTGTTTGAGACAGTGCTACACTCTCCTTCTGATACTAAGACCTCATTCTTCTTTTGTCATATGGATACCCAGCACCATCTCCAACTGATTCTATGATTCGCTTGGCTCATTTAGGCTGTTGGAATGAGGTAGATGCTAGATCTGGATCTAGACCCCTTTGAGTTGTAATCTTAATGTCCGAATCAAACTGGGATGAATCCTCTTCCGAATCTGAATTAGAACTGTCAGGACTTAAAACTAAAACTGCAATAGGAAGTAAGGGAATGTTTATACCTTCATCTACATTGAATGGAAGCTATGATGATGTTGGAACTGAGAATGGCATGAAGTGAGAGAAATAGTATTCCTTGGAGGCATGATCAGAAATCCCTTTCACTGCAATATCCCTAGTTGAGATATTGGTGATCTCTACTGAGTCAAGTGCAAACAATACTTGCTTTCGAAATCCAATATGGGTCATTTGATAAATAGATAACAGATTAGCTGCAAGTGAGGGCACATATAGGACATTTATGAACACACCATGCTTCGCTTTGATGGTGCCCTTCCCTGTTGCTGGGATTTGGGAATCATCCCCCATGTGAATAGTGGGCCCTTCTTTGACACTGAGAGAGGAGAAGAGATCCTTGGAGGCAACCATGTGATTGGAGGCTCCAGAATCAATCAAATAGGCTGTAGACCGATGTAGTCCTGCTTTCAAAGCATGAAATATTTCATGTCCATTATCGTACTATGTTTATCTTTGAATGTTGTACTGCCTAAGAAGAGCAGACATTTCATCAAGTTCCTTCCTCATACAATGATCTTCAAGTTGATACCCTTTTTCATAGTAGGGACACAATGTTTTCCCAAATTTCTTCTTCTTAGAGCCGAAGGCCCTTTCGGAAGCTTGTTGATTTTGTTTAGGATTCGAATCAGGTGCCTTTGGCTCCTTCTTCCTTGATTTCTCCTTTTCTTGCACTTTGGAGGAGTCAGTAACCAATAGAGATTTATCTTTGGAAGTCTGGATGACTCCCATTCGACTAAATTTGCCTTTTTCTTTGATTAAGGACTTGGAGAATGAATCTAGAGAAGGTATTTTCCAATCAGGAAATGTTTCCCACTTGGAATGAAACATAGAGACATAGACAAAGTACTCATGACCTAGCTTGTTGAGTATTGAAAGGACATTCTACTCATCCTTTCGCTCTATCCTACACTATCTGCATTGTAGCACTAGAGACTTGAATTTGGATAAAAATTGCTCAATGGTCTTGAAACTGCTGGGATGTAAATATACCAACTCATTCTCTAGAATGTGTCCCCAAATATAATCGTTTTTGTTAAACAAGATACCAAGCTTCTCTGGGAGTCCTCAATCCTTCTAGATGGAAGAGGAGATCTCTGGAAATATAAGTACATAACTACGTGAATGCCTCATCACAACATTTTATGAACTTGTTCTGCTCTACTGGCTGATGAGGTTCAGCCTCCCATGCATGTATAATCCTATGGTAGCCATTCTTGTGCAAGGTTAGCTGCATATCAATCCTCCAATAGAGGTAATTGGAAGTTGTGAGGATCCGTGGCTCAAGAGTTTGAGAACTCATAATTGCTCTAGCAGGGAGACAACAAATGCTTCTTTCAAGCTACATAGCTCCTATCAATTTCACTGCAAATAACATTAAAACATAAGAATTGTTAAAATCATGATTTTCCTCTAGACATGAACATGTTTTCAGGGTCTGTCATGCCCTCTCCACTACTCTGAATGAATCCAGAGCTACCAAATTTTCATAGGGGACTTCTGTGGAAACCCAACTGCTTCTGATGTTCGATGAGGAGAAACAAACATGAAACCTTCTTGAGAAGGCTCTGATACCATGTTAGAATTTGAATTCCATATAATCTTCAAGCAGATATTTTTTATTACGTTGCAGCAATTGATGAACATACAAACTACGCAAAACAAACCACACAGGAAATATACAAGTATTGCTTAGAAATTTACACTATGTTCATCAAAATAATATCCGATGTACAATAAATTACAAATAGGTAGAATTCAAATGCATAAGGAATGAATTCGAATTCTCCAAGTGGATAAGACTATATCTAACTGAATCTCTAACTCAAGGTCTCCCAATCAATATCAGAGTCCAACAAATCAGCTCTCCGATGACCAATAACTCCAAGAGACAATAAAAACTAGTTAACTTAGTGCAACTGAGTGTGGTAGGTGAACAAAAGCACTCCTCCACATGCATGCATGCATTATTCATGCAAAGCATGTGCTGCGGCTAACTGATAGTGAGTCATCTGAAGGTAACTAAAGGTTAACTGTGGCTAACTAGTGCTAACTCCAATTAACTGAAGTAGGTTGGTGCTGGCACTCCCAGTGGATCGTAAAATGTAGGGATTGGTCTAGGAGGCACCCCCACTGATGCATGCACATGTAGTAAGTGGCAGTTAACCTATAGCATTGTCCCCCAGAGTTCAATGATTGGTACATGTGGACCCAATTGCACTAGTGGACTCATATAATTAAATTAAGGTTCATAAGTTAGGCAATAATTAATCTATTAGAAATTTGACCAAGGGAGGATTAATAATCCTAACGCACTCAACAACGGACCACCTCGTTACGCTTACGATCATTGTGGAGAAATTTCATAATGATAAATCCAATTTCTTTTGTTGCTTTGTAGACTTTAGAAAGGCTTTCGATACAGTACCCAGAAATAACCTTTGGAATAGATTAGAAGAACTAAAGGTTCCTTTCGAGTTGAGAGCTGCCACAATAAGGTTATACAAGAATGTAATTGCCAAATTTAAGAGCAGTGAGGGGTGGTCAAAAGATATTAAGTGCAATATTGGAGTTAAACAAGGTTTCCCCCTCTACCCTACCCTATTTGGAATTTACATCGATAAGTAAGAAGGTTGTTTAGAGGAAGCGGGTTGTTCTGGCACGATCTTAGCTGGAATAGTCATCATCCTTCTTCTCTACACTAATGATATAGTTCTTCTAGGAAGGTGTCCATCTGATTTTGATAAGCAACTAAGACTTCTTAAGGATTTCTGCCCTACCATGGGTATGAATGTTAACACTGACAAAACAAAGGTTATGATTATCAAATCCAAGAAGGACACTTACACTAATTTTGTGTATGAAAATAGCAACTTGAAGGAAGTGTCTTCTTACAAATACCTAGGAATCGATATTCATCACAAGCTCAACTAGAACTATAGAATTGAGAAAAGGATTAATGAAGGGTGGAAAGCTTACTTTGGTCTTGAAAATAATTGTAAAGAAGACAACCTTGTGATGTGGGATAAGAAGAAGCCCCTCTTGGAAACTTTAGTCACTCCTGTTATCTTGTATGGGTGTAAGGTTTGGGGTTGCAGCATCTCTAGAGAATTATGGAGAAATATTGATCAAATCTAGAAGTTCTTTATAAAGTATAACCTCAAAATTAAAAGTAACATGCCCTATCCTATTCTCCTTATAGAAGTGGGTCTTTCCCCTATCGAGAGCCTAGCTATGACTAGGATCCTATTGTACAAGCACAAAATCAATAACATGGGAGACCATAGAATTCCTAAGCTAGCTTTCAAATCCATCCAAAACCACCTAATGCTCAAGCGAGGTTGATATAAAGATACCAAGGCCTCGTTAAACCATTGGGATATCGACGAAAATGTTGCATTACAAAATATTAATAACATTAAAAATATAGTTACTTATAAATTTAAAATGAAAATGTGGTGTGAGAAACATTTAGAGGCTAAAAGAAAATTAAGATATTATAAAGAGGTCATCAACCCTACTCTAGAAGATCAAAATTATCTCTCTCTTTTAACTAGTTCAAAGAAAAAAATCAATATAGCCAAGATAAGAACGAACTCTCATGAGCTCCATAGTGAAATAGGTCGTTGGACAATTCCTAAAACTCCATGGGTAGAAAGGATCTACCATCTTTGTGAGAATATGAACATTGAGGATGAAAATCACTTCCTCTTAGAGTGCCCCATGTACAAGTAAACCTTTGGAGACATCGAGTTCTACAAGAACCCTAGCCATGCATTTGTCAAAGATTAGATGAAAGTCCTTTTCCAGCGAAACGAAACACCCAAGGGAATTAGCAAGGCCAGTCAGGAAGTCCTTGCTCCACATGGGAAAGGGAAGGGTCGATAAGAGCACCCACAGATGATGTTTAACCACCCTTTCCCAGAGGGGGTCAAAGTTTGAGTACCATTGGCTAAGAACTTGATAACCTTTCTGGATGGTCCACAGAGTATTCAAGATGAGCAAGGCATCCTTCTCCTCGAGGAAAACAAATACTAACCATTTATTGGCCAGTAAACTGATGGTAGGGATGTAATCTATCAAGGGTTTCTAGTTGAGAGTGGCCCAATTGACCCACTCTTTTTTGTTCATCAAGAAATACTCTAGACAAATAATCAGTGCTCTACAGCAGAACAAATCAACTCTTTCCATCAAAACATCCTAGCCAAGGATGTATTTATGCTTAGAGTCAAGTTCCTTTATCGCTTTGGATTTTCTTCGAGAGTGGTAAGAAGGATTGACTCGAGGGTGTGTGATCCTCATGCCTCCTTCCAAGGAATAGTAAGGTCCAGGCTCTCGATACATGTGTGAGGACCAAGAGACAAAGGGGAGCATACCCAAGACCTACGGGGATACCCAACAAGGAATGAAATAAGGTCAGAACAATAAACAACACAAAGGGGCATCCTCAAGAGTGAAGGAAAAGGGGGTAAAAACATACCAGAATGTCGACCTCACAAAACCCAAGAATCACGGGTTGTGAAACCCTAGTAATCCCAACAGGGAAGGAAGAGAGGTCAAGAAGAATAAAAAACAAACCACCCAAAGAATCCTATGACCAATTCGAGTCGGTGGAAGGGAGGAAATGAAAATAGTCCAAGAAAATGATAGACTATCGCTCTTGTTCAATAAAAAAGTTAACTAAAGAACCCAAGAGACCCTAGAAACCCGACCAATACTGAGCAAACAATCCTCTGCGTTAGAAAGATAGGCAAAGGTGGGAGTTCCCACTTATTTTTATATAGGGTTGGTACTAAGTCCTCCGAAATGGAGGGCAGACTCCATGTGGAAAAAAAACAACAGTGCTAACTCAAAAAAAGAAACCGTCCCCAGAACCCTAGAAAATAGTAGTCAAATAAAACAATAAAGGATAAAGAACGGGTACCTTTCATAACGGTGTGATAGGGAGCAAAGTGACTGATGAGACCTCCATTAGAGTGATATCCACTGATACGAAGTACCCATCAATCCTTGTCGCATAGAGCTCCTTTCAAGACTAGTAAATCAAAGGAAAGATGGCACAAATATGAGCATCCTAACAACGTTTAGCTCCAAAAGGTGGTGGAGTTAGTCAAGACCTAACCAATGCTAAGAAATCAGTCCAGAAAACAAAAATACAACTGTCCAAGACTAAATCAGCAGCACATTCCCAGGAAAGCCGCAGGCACCACAGACATAGAGTCTTGCAACAAACCCTAGCTCCGCCCTCATCTAACCCCTTCCAAACAACTGAGTTGCATCCATAGTTCAACTGAGATCCACTTTACACATCATCCTAATATGTATATAAAATAATGAACATCCTTAAAGTGGATGGATAGGTAGCATATATATATATATATATATGAAAAGAACCATATTCAATGAATATGGACAAATTTTTTTATTTTAAATATGAGATATTATTATATTTTGTTCGAATTTAATAATAAATATAATTAAATATTATTATTAATTAAATATATTATGAATTTTTATATTTATTTTAAATATTAAATTAAAAATAAAGTTAAAATATTATTTTTTAAATTGTATAAAAAGTTCATATTTAAAATATGAATAATTAAATAAATAAAATAATATAAAAATAGTTTAAAGACTAAATTATTTAGATTTTTATATTCTTATTTTCTATTTGGGTATTCAACTCCCCTCACTCCTAGCATTATGGAAACCTGTGGTAGAAAGTCTCTCCCTTCAACGACTAGTTTGACTTGTGTGGTCAAGGATGCTATGGAATCAACAAATTTCTACAACATAAAAGTATCAAACAAGGATCAAATGTCTATGGGCATGGTGTAATGGAATTTTAAGGTCCTATTAGGAAGATGACGAGGTCGAGATGAAACTTCAAGGAATCATTTCGGACTTGGGTTGCACTAGTACCAAAAACTATCAATTCTATAGGACTTTAGAGATCTATTCACACACTAAATCTATGGTAGCCATGATGTGTATGAGGTCGAAGGATGAGTACTTCCAATAATTGAAGAAAAAATGAAGACATTAGAGGAGTATAATGCCTACCTCCTTAAAATTGTTAGATGGATGGATAGGAGAATGGGGGGATTGTTCGAAAATATGGTTAATATGGTTTCTCTATTAGGGGGAACCTTAGAACATCTTGTTGATTGGAGGAGGCCCTCGGAAGATTCTTTATTGAACGATTCAAATGATCCTCCTTCCCACGTTTTGCAACATTGAGACTAGTATTAATTTGGATTTTTATGTTTCAATGCACAGATATTTTAGTTTCTTTCATAATAAATTTGTTTTTTATTTTAAAGTTTCTAGGATATTTTAGAATGTTTTGTTATATATTAATATATTTACTCCCAATTAAAAAAAATGTGTGGAATAAATTTTGTGTGGATTAAGTGAAGTGTTATGTGATGAATAAATAAATAAATATGTGTGTGGATTATATGAAGTGTTATGTGTGGAATAAATGAAGTGTTGAGGTTTATTACATACAATTGTTTCTTCTTCTTTAAATTGCATATTCTATTGTTTTCCTATATAATATTAATGTAGATTTTGGTAGTACAAGTTCTTTTATTAAATGGTAACATGCTACCAAGGAATCCTTGACAAAATTGTCTATGGTGCACACTATTATAGACACTAATAAGTACAATATGGATATTGAATATTATAAACATTGCACTATTCATATTCAAAAATCACAACTTTGGAAATGAAAAATACACTTTTCAAATTGAAACTCACACTTTTTGAATTGAAATTCACACTTTCAAAACCAATATTTCCACTTTCAGAACCCAATTTTGCACTGTATAGAAAGGTTAATATTGACAATTTGAAAGGATAAATTCACACTTTTTTAGTGCATATTTTGCTAAGAAGTCCAAGTTTAATGAAATAGGCGTTAAATGTCCCTACATAATTATAATATGTCAATGATTCATCCTATTTTTTTTTCCAACCCATGATTTTGAAATCCTATAGGTTTTGTATATCTATATTCGACTTTAAATCCAAATGTTAATTTTATTTCAAAGTAAAATTGCATAGTATGGACTAGTCTACATATATTGAGAAAAAGGAATTTATATTTTTTGTTCCTATTCTTTGGCATTATGATTATTTTATTTCCCGGTTTTGAGCTAGGTTATTATTAGGGATCAAAAAGAAACATTTTGCTGACTAGGTGTCCATGTTATGCTTATGCTTGGGAGGTTCACACTCATTGATCTCAAAGTTAATGTTATTTTATACCAAAAATGACATACAAAGTAGAGATAAATGAAATATTACAACATTTCTATGCATGATATTGAATTAAAGATTTACACTGTAGATTGAAATATTCAAGAGAAGCTTTGGTTTCTATTGTTCAACATGTATTAACTACAAACATCAACAATATCACAAAAACTAAAAGACATGGTAGGTCAATGTGTTAAATTTAAGCACAAGTTATGTAAATTTGTTGTTATTTTTGAAAAATTGTACATCATCTCCAACACTCCAGTCTACCAAGGTACGATTATTAATCATCTAGTCACATAACTAAAATATGAAATGAACTAAAGTTTGAACTCATAGAGGAAAACGAGAATTATGACAAGAAAAAACCATAAAAAATAAAGAAATAAACTACATTAGGAGCATCCTAATATTTACCAAGAATATTGTTAGTTAACCATGTGAGCTATATCACAGAACTATCCTCTTTTTTCTTGTGAAGACGCTTCTTATATTTTATCACCAAACAATGGAAGGAAAGGTACACCACCATTGATACATATTGGAACCAAAGTGTGTCATCACAAATATCCTCTTGCTCTGTAAGTAAGGAGAGATGGCATATTAACTTTGATTATAATCTCAAGAGATTCAACATCTTTCCTGAAAATACTGATTCAAGTAGATATATATAACACTTTTTTTCTGCAAAATCTCAAAAACAAAAAAAATCCAAAAGGAGTTTTGGTTCTCAATTAAATGTATTTAAAGAGTTTTCTATAGTCGTTTAACTAATTAACACTTCCACGAGATCTTAAAAATTTTGAACCTAGGTAGAGGAACATACGAGGTAAAGGTCTAAAAAAAATAAGTATTTCATGGTGTCCTTTAGTATAATCCATCTCAATTCACAAACTTTTCTAGAACATATTCACATACTAGATGGATATTTCCATGGTCTTCTTGGTACATTAAAATAGATATTTGGATGGTGTCCTTTAGCATAATCCATCTCAATTGACAAACTTTACTAGAAATATTCACATACTAGATGGATATTTCCATGGTCTTCTTGGTACATTAAAATAGATATTTGGATACTCAGTGCTTAAATATTTCCTGAATTGCTAGAGATTTTGATTATTTACATGCCAATAGAAATATGATTATAATATAGAGATTTTGATTATTTACATGCCAATAGAAATATGATTATAATATAGATATGTATGATAACATGTAGTACTTAGCATGTAGATATTGCCTAATTCATAATGATATGATCCCATGATGATTTTGTGATGACGTGTGATAGTTGCATACAATTTTGTTGTATGATATTTCATAATATGTTGATTACTATGATGGCATGTCATGTGTAGCTTACACATATTTTCGAATTGAGAAGGATTCGATGAAGTAAGACGGCTATGATTGCATGTGGTTGGTTTTATGTTCCTTATCCTAGCATAGTTTTTATAATTATGATCATATTGTTATAATGTGTTTTCCCATAGTTTTTATAATTATGATTATATTGTTATAATGTGTTTTCCCATGATAGCTTGGGCATGATATTATGTTGAGATAACAATGAGGTTAACATGTTTCAGTTAGCATAAGGTCTTTAGTATTCATGATGATATTATGATATATGAGGAGAATATAATGTTATTCTATGTTATTTATAATGATACTATGAATTCAATTTTATAATGATGATGATATTCATGGGAATCATATAGTTTTATATTTATGATGATGTTACCATTGAATGATGCCATGTGGTAACATGTAGTTGTTTACTATTCATGACATTATTATGAATTGAATGGTGTTTCTTGATATTCATAATGATGATATATGATCTTTGATATTATGATTATAACAAATGATTTGATGGAATCATGTGAGGTGGAGCTTGATAGAAAACTACCATTGGGCCTTGAGGCCGGTTCATTTAGTGATTTCATAGTATCTCATAACCATAAAGGAGAATTTTTACAAGTAACAACCTATGGGTTCAGTACAAGTCAACCATTCAACCTACGCCATTAATTATTTTAACTTCCAGGGATATCAAAATTCCATTGCTTGAGTTATACTCGCAAGTGGGAGGCATATGGAGAGGGAATTCTGATACCTAGGATTGGTTTCCTTTGGAGAGGAAAGGGAGGAAGTTGGGACACACTTTTGAGACACTTGGGGTACACTGGAGTAGTGTATCGGTAACCATATTCCTGACCTAACCCAGATGATTCTTTTAAAGGGAAAATAATACCAAATAAAATAAATATAATATTTATAAAAGAGGAGGATTTGAGGGGGAGATAATTCTATTCTTATTAGATTCTTGATGGTGAGAGGACTGGTTACATGAGGTAAGATAATATATATGGATCATATTTATCGGCTAAGGGCTTAGGGGATCTCATTGTTTCACAGAGAGGTTGTTTGGGTGGAAAGTTGTCCCCAACATGTTTTTTTATAGACTAGTGTTAAAATTTGGCATTTAATGTTTTAATATTTTCAAATAAAAAATTCACAACATTCCAATATTATTGTTTCCTTTCAATTTATGTTCACTTAAATTAATTAGAGGAAATTTGGGGTCTAAAATGGGCCTTATAAGAAAACGCACCAACAATAAGTTCTTGTGAGTTGGATTTCAAGAACCAATAGAATTCCAATAAAATGAGTCAACCATAATGGTTGAATTGACATATTTGTCATAAAAAAAACTATTTTTTTGTTCGTATTTTCGACATATCTCCCTGTGTTTTTACTCAAATTTCCATCAGAAGAGCTCGTTGGATGTGGAATTTCATTCTGCATCCAACGAGTACCCACACTGCATACCTTTGACAGACCCCGCTACCCCAAAAACAAGAAATACCTGAAAAAACATGATGATGACATCATCATCATGTTTTTTCAGGTATTTCTTGTTTTTGGGGTAGCGAGGTCCATCAAAGGTATGCAGTGTGGGTACTCGTTGGATGCAGAATCAAATTCTGTATCCAACGAGCACTCTCGATCCAAATTTGAGTAAAAACACACGGATATATGTCAAAAATATGAACACAAAAAGTAGTTTTTTTTTTTCTTTTTTCCTCCAAAATTAATAAATATTATTTTATTATTTTCTTTAGGAGGCCAATTTTAGACCTCTAAATTCGTCTAATATGATAACATGACAATTTTAGTTTCATAAAAATGTATACATTTAAAACAAAATTAAAATAAGAAATTGATGAGTGTTTTCAAAATTCCAAAATAATAGAATAAAAAAATCATAAACACATTTTCAATATAATTACAAATAAAAAAATAAAACAAAGTACAATACAAAGGAGAAACAAACTAAATCTTAAATGTTTTCCAGTATAAGATGGAAGAGGCCTTGAGAAATGGATATATGTTTTATATAGACTTATCATTCGCTCATTTGAGTTGATGTTAAATGCTAAGAAATGATAAAGTTACTAATTAACAATGCCCATTATTTAAATATTAATGCATTTTGTTATAGTAAACATTACAATAATAATGATGATTCCAATATGCATGAAAAATCCTTATATCCTTATAATGAGGTAAAACAAACAAATGGAGGTGGAGGTTCTCTTCATAAACTCTTCTAGTATATTCCGTATGTAAACACCATCTAGAAAAAAAAATTTATTTAATATACAAACATCAATAATAAAACTTGTTGATGTTGTAATGTCCACCTTAATTCTAATCAATAATATTGAAACTTGTGAATAGATTGACTATACTTATAATTACAATTTTTCACTAATATATTCTATTCCACTATTGAGTTAGCTATGCATTAATTTGTCCAATAACGAACATAACTAATTGAGAGTTCTATTCGAGTATTGATTTAGCTATCTATTAATTTGCCTCACGAGAAACATAACTAGTTGGGAATTGAGACTAAAATGGCATGAGTAGAATAGTTATGCATTGATAAAATAAATATTAAAATTGGTTTTTTTGAATTTTGTTCGTATTTAAATTGTTTTCTCTCACACACATATATAAAATAAAATTAATAAAACATAGTGTGAGAAAGATTTAGAGGCTAAAAGAAAATTAAGATATTATAAAGAGGTCATCAATCCTGCTCTAGAAGATCAAAAGTATCTCTCTTTTAACTAGTTCAAAGAAAAAAACTAATATAGCCAAGATAAGAACGAACTCTCATGAGCTCCATAGTGAAACAGGTCGTTGAGCAGTTCCTAAAACACCTTGGTTGGAAAGGATCTGCCATCTCTGTGAGAATAGGAACATTGAAGATGAAAATCACTTCCTCTTAGAGTGCCCTGCGTACACCCACATTAGATCTCGATTTCCTAATCTTTGTTGTAACACTGACCTTCCTAGCCTTTTAACTTGTCAAAATTATAGTGAGCGCGGGATGCTTCTCACCAAGCTCTTTGAGCAGAGGAGTACAATTTTAAAACGAACTAATTAATTGGTTTCTTTATGTTCGATAAACCAAGGTTTGGTCTCACTAAACGTTAACCATCATCATATATGAAACTAAGCTAAGTGTGTGTATATATATCATATGCTCATTTATTAATTGGTAATACTTTATATATTTTATTCAAAAAGATTTTATTTTTATTTCTATTTATATGAAAAATTTAATTTTAATTAGATAATTTTTCTTATTTTGAATTTATAAAAACAATTTTTTTTTTACATATTTATGTGAAACTAAAATTATGGATTATTAATTTATATGATTTCAAATTAAAGGAAAATAAAAATGATAGAAAATCATGAATCTTTTGTTTTAAGTTTTGTTTGAGGCGTAAGGATGAACTTCAAATTTCAATTGGTATTAATAATAAAATTAAATTTTAGAGATTTGTATTAAAAATTTTATAATAATATTTAAATTAAAATAATGTGAAATTAGTTGTTTAATTTAAATTCTAAGAGTTTAATTAAATAGATTTTATTTTTATATTTGTACTAAATTTTATGAAGGTTAAATATTTTATGTTTTGGAATTTTTTGGTTTTATATGATTGTAGTTTAATTAAATAATTTGTTAAAATTATAATTTTGGATTCATGAAATCATAACAGTTTTCTTATGAATAATAATAAACAAAAGAATATTAAATTCAATATTAATTCCAATATTTAATGAATGAAATAATTTATGTGTTCACTAATTATATTCCACAAATAAAACCACATACAAATAATACATGTAGTTTTGAATTGGTAAAAAGTGTTCAAACAACTCAATTTGCAAACTTTTCAAATTTGAGGTTTAGTAAAATTTGAATAAAACCCCCTACAACAAAACTCCCATAATACTTATTCACTTAGTATCTTGGATGAAGGTTGTTTGCAAAGGCATCCACCATAAACTTAATAAAAATAGTATGCAAATTCATATAAACCCAATTTTCTATGCTTACAGAAGTATCTATGCACTATGTTAAATACATTTTCCATGCTTACATAAGTATATATGTTCTATGTTATGTTAGATACCTCTCTTGCAATTATTAAGTGTGCTTCCCAAAAACAGAATTTTAACGTTATATAGGTTAAAATCTATATAGGTTATATAGGTTACATATAGGTTATATAGTGTGTTTCTCAAAAACATGTATATGGAAGTTATGCATAATTCACTCTAATTAAATTAAAATTGGAATTTTGGGCGTTGCTATTTTATGATGATGGTTTTGGGTTCTAGTGGGAAGGGATGAGTTTGGTGGGGATTAGGTTGGAAGGAGAGTTGTCCATCCAAATGTGTTTCCTTCAAGGATATTAGATGTGGGAAAAATAGAGAGTGAGCATTTGCAACATCTACTACCAAGTAAATAATCTCCCTAAATTAATTAGTTGAATTAATAAATTAAAAAAAATTGTTTAAATCATCACTAAAAAATTTCTATATAATGAATTTAAATCATAAGAATTATAAGCTCTTTGAGAACAATTCATATATATAATTTTAATCCCTAATTCACCTTGCCTGGTTATAACAACCATATGTATATATGAGTAATTCATGTATATAATTGAAGGTTACCAGGAAGAAATCTTAAAAATTGGAGGTCATGTCCTCATCCCTCACATCCACAAGCTATTCAATCAAGCAGTCAAGCAAGGGCTCCCTAAACCTTGGACTCAGAGCCTCATTATCCCTATTTTTAAAAGCGGGGACATAAATAACCCCTCTAATTATCGGACAATTATGATTATCCCTCTTTTAGCCAAGTTGTATGGTATTATCTTAGAAAAGAAGATCAGCATATGGCTTGAAAGTGAAGGTAAGCGGGCTAAAGGCCAAGCGGGTTTTAGAAGACAACACTCTGTTAGAATTTGAATTCCATATGATCTTCAAGAAAAGAGTTTTGATTATGCTGCAACAATTGAATGGAGGATGAACATACAAACTAAGCAAAACAAACCACACAAGAAATAGATAAGTATTGCTCAGAAATTTACAATATATTCATCATAATAATATCTGGTGTAGAATAGATTACAAATAGGTAGAATTTGAATGCATGAGGAATGAATTTGAATTCTCCAAGTGGATAAGACTGTATCTAACTAAATATCTAACTTAAGTTCTCCCAATCAATATCGAAGTCCAACAAATCAACTCTCTGATGACCAATAACTCCAACAGACAGTAACAACTAGTTAACTAAGTGAAATTGAGTGTGGTAGGTGAACAAAAGCGCTCCTCCACATGCATGCATGCATTATCCATGCAAAGCATGTGCTAGCTAACTAATAGTGAGTCATCTGAAGGTAAGTGAAGGCTAACTATGGCTAACTAGTGCTAAGTCCAACTGACTAAAGTAGGTTGGTGTCGGGACTCTCAATGGCTCCTAAAATGTAGGGATTGGTCTAGGAGGAACCCCCACTGATGCATGCACATACAGTAAGTGGTAGTTAACCTATAGCATTGTCCCCCACACTTTAATGACTCATACATGTGTCCCCATTGGGCCATGTGGACCCAATTGCACTAGTGGACTCATTTAATTAAATTAAGGTTCCTAAGTTAGGCAACAATTAATCTAATAGACATTTCACCAAGGGAGGATTAATACTCCTAACACCCCCCCTGAATATTAACTTGGACAAGTGTGGGCCCTGGTAGCAAGATCATAGGTCACCCAAATACAATCTAGAAGATAATAAAAAATGAGGTAGGAAAACCTCTTGGGAAAACCCCTTGAAGATAGGATCTAAGAATCAAGCCTTAATGCCCAAAAGAGACGTGAGAAAGGAAAATCTCTTTTTAGTAAAAGAATTGGTAAAAATATCTACAATATGATCCTCTGTCAGACAGTAGTGCAATGTGATGGTTTTGTCATGCACTAGTTCCCGAATGTAGTGCATGTGAACTTCTATGTGCTTTGTCCTCTACTTCTGAGCATGATCACTGGAGATCTTGATTGTACTCAGGTTGTCACAATAAAGATCTACTGTAGATGAAGTATGAATCCTGAACTCTGTTAAGATGCCATGTAGCCAAACTTCCTTAATAGTTGCATTCACAGCTCCCTAATATGATGCTTCTATTGAAGAAAGTGCAAGGGCTTCTTGCTTCTTACTGGACCAACAAATTAGTCTAGATCCAATCATGAATACAAAACCCAAGGTGAATTTCCTATCATTTCCATCTCCTGCCCAGTCTAAGTCTATAAATCCTGTGAGATCTAGTTGTGCTCCAGTAAAATAGTGGATCCATAATCAATAGTACCCTACACATAGTGCAAGATCCTCTTTGATTCCTTCCAGTGTAGTTCATGTGGCTCCTGCATATATCTGGAAACAACACTCATAGCATAGGATATGTCTGGTCTCGAATGAGTGAGACACAGAAGGCTTCTAATGAGCTGTCTATAGAGAGTGCTATCCACCAAAGGTGTGGAACCACCTTCTTCAAGCCTCATTCCTGACAAGAAAGGGCAGGGGTTTGCCTTGCAATCCTTCATGTGGAACCTCTTAATCATATCTGATGAATACCTAGACTATGAGATCATGATTCCCGAAGTCTTTTGACTTACTTTGAGACTAATGAACTATCTCAATAGTCCCAAGTCAGACATGGCAAATGCTTTATTAAGAGCAGACTTGATGCTGCTCAATCCAGCAGCAGAGCTACTAGTAATGAGCAATTCATCCACATACAATACAACTAGAATCAAGAACCCCTCCTTCTTCTTCATGTAGACATTGCAATTGGATTTTCACCTTTCAAACTTTTGAGAGATTAGGAAAGTATCCATATTGGATTACCATCGCCCTTGGGGCTTGTTTGAGTGCATACAGTGATTTGCTCAATTTGTAGGCTAAGGAAGGATCATCAAATAAACCCCTCATGTTATTTCATATACTTCTCCTCCTCCAAATCTCCATGGAGGAAGGCACTCTTCACACCCATGTGGTGTACTTCCCATCTCTTGGAAGCAACAATGGCCAATATGAGGCTGATAGAGTCCATTCTAGCTACTGGAGCAAATGTGTCATTGTAGTCCAAGCCTTGGACCTGAGAACACCCTTTTTTCACCAACCAATCCTTGTACTTGTTTGTAGTCCTATCAACAGCTATTTTGGTTTTGTACATCCATTTTCACTGTACCAGCTTCCTTCCCATAGGTAAGGGGACAAGTTCCTAGGTCTAGTTGTCATGTAGCAAATCAAACTTCTCATCCATGGATGCCTTCCATCTAGGATCATGGAAAGCCTCCCTGAAGGATTGAGGATCTGAACCAAGCATCATAAAATACCTCTCAACAAGAACACGATCTATGTGCTCGACAATGCTACACTCTCCTTCTGATACTAGGACCTCATTCTTCTTTTGGCATATGGATCCCTAGCACCATATCCAGGTGCTTCTATGAGTTGCTTGGCCCATTTAGGCTACTGGAAAGAGGTAGATGCTGGATCTACATCTAGACCCCTTTGAGTTGTAAGATCAATGTCCGGATCAAACAAGGATGACTCCTCTTCTGAATCTGAATCAGAACAGTCGGGATTTAAAACTAAAACTGCAATAGGAAGTGAAGGAATGTTTATACGTTCATCATCTTTGAATGGAAGCTATGATGATGTTGGAACTGAGAATGGCATGAAGTGAGAGAAATAGTATGCCTTGGAGGAATGATCAGCAATCCCTTTCACTACAATCTCCCCAGTTGATATATTGGTGATCTCTACTGAGTCAGATACAAACAATACTTGCTTTGGAAAGCCAGTATGGGTCATCTGATAAATAGATAACATATTGGCTACAATTGAGGGCACATATAGGACATCTCTGAGCACATCATGCTTCGCTCTGATGGTGCCCTTCCCTGTTGCTGGGATTTGGGAATCATCTCCCATGTGAGTAGTGGGCCCTTCTTTGACACTGAGAGAGGAGAAGAGATCCTTGGAGGAAACCATGTGATTGGAGGCTCCAGAATCAATCAAATAGCTTGTAGACAGACGTAGTCCTTCTTTCAAAGCATGAAATCTTTCATGTCCATTATCAGACTATTTTTATCTTTGAATGTTGTGCTTCTTGAGAAGAGTAGACATTTCATCAAGTTCCTTCCTCATACAATGATCTTCAAGTTGATACCCTTTTTCACAGTAGGGACACAATGTTTTCCCAAATTTCTTCTTCTTAGAGCTGGAGGCCCTTTCGAAAGCTTGCTGATTTTGTTTAGGCTTTGAATCATCTACCTTTGGCTACTTCTTCCTTGATTTCCCCTTTTCTTGTGCTTTGGACGAGTCAGTAACCAATAGAGATTTATCTTTGGAAGTCTGGATGACTCCCATTCGAATCAATTTGTCTTTTTCTTTGATTAAGGACTCGGAGAATGAATCTAGAGAAGGTAGTTTCCAATCAGGAAAGATTTCCCACTTGGAATGAAACATAGAGACATAGATAGAGTACTCAGGACCTATTTTGTTGAGTATTGAAAGGACATTCTGCTCATCCTTCCGCTCTATCCGACACTGTCTGCATTGCAGCACTAGAGACTTGAATTTGGAGAAGAATTGCTCAATGGTCTCGAAATTCCTGGGATGTAAAGATACCAACTCATTCTCCAGAATGTGTCCCCGAAGCTCATCTTGTTTGTTAAACAAGCTACCAAGCTTCTCCCAGGCTTCTTTGGGAGTTCTCAATCCTTCTAGATGGAAGAGGAGATCTTTGGAAATATAAGTACATAAGTACTTGAATGCTTCATCACAACGGTTTAGGAACTTGTTCTACTCTACCGGATGATAAGGTTCATCCTCCCATCCATGTATAATCATGTGGTAGCCATTCTTGCGCAAGGCTAGCTGCTTATCAATCCTCCAATCGAGGTAATTGGAAGTTGTGAGGTTCTATGGCTCAAGAGTTTGAGAACTCATAATTGCTCCAACGGGGAGACAAAAAATACTTCTCTCAAACTATGTAGCACCTATCAATAAGAATCACTGCAAATAACACTAAAACATAAGAATTGTTAGAATCATGCTTTTTCCTCCAGACATGAACCTAATTTTAGGATCTGTCACGCCCTCTCCGCTGATCTGAATTAATCCAGAGCTAGCAAATTTTCATAGGGGACTTCTGTGGAAACCCAACGGCTTCTAATGTTCAATGAGGAGAAAAAAACATGAAACTTGCCTGAGAAGGCTCTGATACCATGTTAGAATTTGAATGGCATATGATCTTCAAGCATAGAGTTTTGATTATGTTGCAGCAATTGAATGGAGCATGAATATACAAACTAAGCAAAACAAAACACATATGAAAGGGACAAGTATTGATCAGAAATTTACAGTTTGTTCATCATAATAATATCCGGTGTACATCAGATTACAAATATGTAGAATTCGAATGCATGAGGAATGGATTTGAATTCTCCAAGTGGATAAGACTGTATCATGGGGGCTTCACTTGTTGACCAATATCCTATCATGTTAGTTCATATTGCGGGTTTTAAAATTATTAAAAATTGAACCAATATATTACAGGTATTGGGGGGGTGAGGGGTTTAAGGTGNGTGTTATGTGGGATGTTCACTAAGTGAAGTCCCCGTGGACTGTATCTAACTGAATCTCTAACTCAAGGTGTCCCAATCAATATTGGGGTCCAACAAATCAACTCTTCTATGACCAATAACTCCAACAGACAATAACAACTAGTTATCTCAGTGCAACTGGGTGTGGTAGGTGAACAAAAGCGCTCCTCCACATGCATGCATACATTATCCATGCAAAACATGCACTAGCTAACTGATAGTGAGTCATATGAAGGTAATTGAAGGGTAATTGTGGCTAACTAATGCTAACTCCAACTAACTGAAGCAGGTTGGTGTCGAGACTCCCAGTGGCTCCTAAAATGTAGGGATTGGTCTAGGAGGTGCCCCCACTGATACATGTACATGCAGTAAGTGGCAGCTAACCTATAGCATTGTCCCTCACACTTCAATGACTGGTACATGTGGCCCCATTGGGCCATGTGGACCCAATTGAACTAGTGGACTCATTTAATTAAATTAAGGTTCCTAAGTTAGGAAATAATTAATCTAATAGACAATTGACCAAGGGAGGATTGATAATCCTAACACACTCAACAACAGACCACCTCATTATGCTTAGGATCATTGTGGAGGAATGTCGTAATGATAAATCCAATCTCTTTTGTTGCTTTGTAGACTTTAGAAAGGCTTTCAATACAGTACCTAGAAATAACCTTTGGAATAGATTAGAAGAGCTAAAGGTTCCTTTTGAGTTGAGAGCTGCCGCAATAAGGTTATATGAGAATGTAATTGCCAAGTTTAAGAGCAACGATATGTGGTCAAAAGATATTAAGTGTAATATCAGAGTTAAACAAGGTTCCCCCTCTACCCTACCCTATTTGGAATTTACATCAATATGTTAGTAGGTTTTTTAGAGTAAGCAGGTTGTTCTAGCACGATCTTAGCTCGAATAGTCATCATCCTTCTTCTCTACGCTGACGATATTGTTCTTCTGGAAAGGTGTCCATCTGAACTTGATAAGCAACTAAGACCTCTTAAGGATTTCTGCTCTACCATGGGTATGAATGTTAACACTAACAAAACAAAAGTTATGATTATCAAATCCAAGAAGGACACTTACAATAATTTTGTGTATGACAATAGCAACTTGAAGGAAGTGTCTTCTTACAAATACCTAGGAATCGATATTCATCACAAGCTCAACTAGAACTATAGAATTGAGAAAAGGATTAATGGAGGGTGGAAAGCTTACTTTGGTCTTGAAAATAATTGTAAAGTAGACAACCTTGTGATGTGGGATAAAAATAATCCCCTCTTTGAAACTTTCGTCACTCGTGTTATCTTGTATGGGTGTAAGGTTTGGGGTTGCAACATCTCTAGAGAATCATGGAGAAAGATTGAGAAAATCCAGAAGCGCTTTATAATGTATAACCTCAAAATTAAAAGCAACACTTTCTATCCTATTCTCCTTATCGAAGTGGGTCTTTCCCCTATCGAGATCCTAGCTATGACTAGGCTCCTGTTGTACAACCACCAAATCAATAACATGGAGACCATAGACTTCCTAAGCTAGCTTTCAATTCTAGCCAAAACCACCTAAGGCTCAAGCAAGGTTGGTATAAAGATTCCAAGGCCTCATTAAACCATTGGGAGATCGACAAAAATGTTGCATTACAAAATATTAATAACATTACAAATATAGTTACTTCTAAGTTTAAAATGAAAATGTGGTGTGAGAAATATTTAGAGGCTAAAAGAAAATTAAGATATTATAAGCACGTCATCAACCCTACTCTAGAAGATCAAAAGTATCTCTCTCTTTTAACTAGTTCAAAGAAAAAAATCAATATAGCTAGGATAAGAACGAATTCTCATGAGCTCCATAGTGAAACAGGTCGTTGGACAATTCCTAAAACTCCATGGGCGGAAAGGATCTGCCATCTCTGTGAGAGTATGAACATTGAGGATGAAAATCACTTCCTCTTAGAGTGCCCTGCGTACAAGTAAACCTTTGGAGACATCAAGTTGTACAATAACCCTAGCCATGCGTTTGTCAAAGATTAGATGAAAATCCTTTTCAAGCGCAACGAAATGCCCAAGGGAATTAGCAAGGCCAGTCAGGAAGTCATTGTTCCACACGGGAAAGGGAAGGGTCGATAAGAGCACCCACACATGACGTTTAACCACCCTTTCTCATAGGGGGTCAAAGTTTGAGTGCCATTGGCTAAGAACCAAAGAACCTTTCTGGATGGTCCATAGAGTATTCAAGATGAGCAACACATCCTTCTCCTTAAGGAAAACAAATACTAACCATTTATTGGCCAGTAAACTGATGGTAGGGATGTAATCTATCAAGGGTTTCTAGTTGAGAGTGGCCTAATCCACCCACTCTTATTTGTTCATCGAGCAATACTCTAGACGACCGATCAGTGCTCTGCAGCAAAGCGAATCAACTCTTTCCAATGGAAAATCCCGGCCAAGGACGTATTTAAGCTTAGAGTCAAGTTCCTTTATCGCTTTGGATTTTTTTCGAGAGTGGTAAGAAGGATTGACTCGGGAGTGTGTGATCCTCGTGCCTCCTTCCGAGGAAGAGTAAGGTCCAGGCTCCGGATACATGTGTGGGGACCAAGAGACAAAGGGGATCATACCCAAGACCTATGGGGATACGCAACAAGGAACGAAACAAGGTCAGAATGGTAAACGACACAAAGGGGGATCCTGGAGAGTGAAGGAAAAGGGGGTAAAAACATACCAGAATGTCAACCCCACCAAACCCAAGAATCACAAGTTGTGAAGCCCTAGTAATCCCAACAGGGAAGGAAGAGAGGTCAAGAAGAATAAAAAACAAACCACCAGAAGAATCCTATGACCAATTCGAGTCGGTGGAAGGGAGGAAAGGAGAACACTCCAAGAAAATGATAGACTATCTGTCTCGTTCAATACAAAAGTTAACTAAAGAACCTGAGAGACCCTAGAAACCCAACCAATACTGAGCAAACAATCCTCTGCGTCAGAAAGACAGGCAAAGGTGGGAGTTCCCACTTATTTTTATACAGGGTTGGTACTAAGTCCTCCGAAACATAGGGTAGACTCCATGTGGAAAAAAAATACAATGCTAACTCAAAAAATACAGCGTCCCCAGAACCCTAGAAAATAGTAGTAAAAAAAAACAATAAAAAATAAAGAACTGGGCAGCTCCTTCCCATTAAAGCCTGCCCAGCAGGCTGGTTATTGATCGTGGTTTAGGGTGGCCTCTTGCCATATTTGTTGATCTCTTATTGGATTGAAGACTTATTTTTATTTTTAAAAGCAATACCAAACCAATATTTAAAAAAAAACAGTCTTGCTTTAAATCCATACATAACATAGACAAACTAATTCTTTTTACATCCATATAAAAAATAACATCAACAAACCATTGAGATTTAAATAATTCAATATCAAATAATTAACCACTTTACTTTACTTATGGCTATGCTAATCATAGTCATAAGAAGCAAGCAAGTACCCAACCCCATGATAAGCCAGATCTAGTCGTAGTTATTACTAGGAATGCAGGCGACCATAAATATCATATGAGAGATAGCCGATCTAATCGGTAAGCCTTACACTTGTTTAATTTTCCTGAAACTGCTATGCCTCAACTTAAGAGAAAAAATAGATGTGATCCACTCAGTGCATATTTAACAGCGCCTAAACTTTACTTAAAGAGCTTCCAGCTACAATACTATTACTATTATATAAACAAATTCTGGTGAAGATGCGATTCACAGCTCTCTATACTAATAAAAAAACAAATTTCTAAAAGTCCTGGTTATTGTTGCAAACATGGGACTCGATCGGAGTGTTTAAGGTTGGTATTAATGGGAAGATGGGATTCATAGCTCTTTCTGTAAACTTCCAAATATCTCCACTTCAATGCTAAAGTGACTATGACTATTAATGGATATTCGGATTCCATAATAAATCAAATTTATCTTGCAATGTTAAAATGAAAGTGAATATGGAATTTATGGATTCATAGCTCTCACTGCAACAACAACAGATCAATGAAAAGAACTAATTAACATAAAAATAGCATCGCCGATTCAATGATATACCTCAACAATGGCCATATCAAAGATTTATATACAGAGCTGATAAAGCAGTTAGCAATGCGGAACTTCAATCGATCAGATCAGACGCCTGGAAGCTCAGCTTGTTTAGCAGAAGGTGTCCAAATGAAATGGCCGCACCGTTCTAGCATTTTACTTTATTAATTATTCCAATAGGCTTTTAGGTTTGTTTAATGTCCTCCACAGAATCAAGTATTTAATATTATATGTAGGATTTAATCTATCGTTTTCGAAATAAGACAGAACGACACACAATGTAAGAAACTTTAAGACGTGGCATCTTTTTAAATGCGACACCATTTTCAAAGTTAATTTGGTTTCAGTTTTGGGTCTTTGTCGTTAGGGAATCTTATTATGTTTTTATTACCTTTTGGTTTTATTACAATTCATTAATACAATTGAAAAGGGTGCCAGTACATATCAATACTACAATGATCTATCATCTCCATCGAGTAGTGAGACATTACTACACCACAATACCTTGGCACCACCTCTAATGTGTCCCTATAGTGTATTTAGAAAAAGAAAAAAAAATTATGTTTCAATGATGCATCACAAAAAAAGTTATGTTTCTATGATGCATAACAAAAAACACAAAAAGCTCTTGAGGTGTTTTAATTATGCTTATATGACATTATGTATATAAGCATAATTATTTTTGACAAGTGCCTAAGTTGGCATTTTATGAGCATTGATCTCTACATCACTAGATTCATATTTGTTTCATTATAGCATTATTTGTGTTATCATAAAAGACCTATAGCATCTTAGTTACATCATATTTGTATAAAATGCATGTTGAAATTAAAAGGAAAACACTTTTTAAGATTTTAGTGTTACAAGATTTAACGCTTAAAAAAATCCTCTCATAGAACCTTTACCACCGATAACAGATAGTTTGGTGGAGGTTATGACAAAGGCTTGTTACAACTTTAAAAAACCAAGTGAGCAAAGGTTATAGCAGAGGTCTTTCATCGATGCACATTGGTGCATAACATATAAATTATCTACACCAATCCATTCTTAAACATATAAGCATCGTGCTTTTCATTTATTTTTTGGGAAGTGTTTCCTAATTCCTATTATAAGTTATAAAGCACTGGTGCTTATTATTTTTGTTAAACACACCAGTCGCCATAACTTTTACACATATGCATCGGTGGTTACTGGTTACGTTATGTCACGTCTGCGATCACAGCTTGAGCTCACGACAACTACCTATTTCCCGACGGACTTGAAATTCAAGCGGTCGGTGGATCTCTGACACGGCGCGGCCCCCACAGTAAAATTTCCTTCTTCCCGTTTTGAAAAGACCGTTAGCTACTTACCGTTCAAATTCAAATAATCTGTTCTCGGTTGGGAAATGGGGATCCGCCAGAATTTATAACAATTATATTGGTCTAAATCGCGGTGTATGTATCAGATTTTAGCTTAGAAAGACCAAAGCTTTTAATCCCGATCCAAGTAAAAAACCGGGAGAGTTTTGTACTGAATCGGCCGACTGCAAATAGCCATGGGCAATTATAGAATCATAGATTTGTTCCCGAGAAACATACTTCCTTCTTTTTTTACAATATATCCACAGTATTATTACCTACCCGGCCTTTCTCTTTCATGCTGACGGATCCCGGCGGCATCTGAAGTTTCATTAGTTTCAAACTTTTTATAAATCATCTAGAAGCGCCTCTCAGTTTGTAGTATAAATAGCCCACCTGGGACACTTGTATTGTAGAATTTCTACTGCTAAAGAAGGCGAGCCATCGAACTTCTAATCCGATCGATTGCATTTCTCGTTTCTTCCTCGCCAATTGCTTCATAAGCTTTGTATAGATAGCCTGAATTAGCGGAATATGGCCACTGCTGAGGTATATCAATAAGTTCTTGCCTGTATGTTTTTACAGTGATACTGGCATTGCGATGTTGGCTGAGCTGTGGTTCAGTATTGTTAATCTGGGAGTTTTACATTATTGGTCTGTTTGTCTGAGTTACGCTAATTCATTAATTCCAAATTCCCAAATCCGATCGGATCTAGATTCTAGACAAATAGACTCTGATAACAGGAGAAGGAATTTGAAGGAAATTATACATATAAATATACAAATGAAAGGACCGTTGATCATTATATTGACGTTGCGGGATTGTTTGTGCAGGTATCTGCGCCTGTTGGATTGATTGCAAGCGAAGAGCAGGTGAAGGCCGTAGATGAATCTGTGAAAGTTACCGAGGTTGAACCCACGACAGAAAAGGCTACTGAAGAAGAAGCTCCCGCACAGGAGGTTCCCGTGGTAGAGAAAACAGTGGATGAGAGTCCCCCCAAAGTTGAGAAATCTGTAGAGGAATTGCCTGTAACACCGCCTGCTTCAGAGCTCAAAGAAGAATCGGCCCCGCTGGAAACCGAGGAAGTTCACGAAGAAGCCGAGCCAGCTAAAGAAGAGACTGAAGCTCAACCTCCCGCCGCTGTTGAAGAAAAAACTCAAGAATCATCGGATAAGGATCAAGAAGCTCCTCCCGCTGTTGAAACGACAGCGGAATTATAAGCACCTGCTGAAATTCCAGAAGAAAAAACTGCATCACTTGAAGAGAGTGCAGTTCAAGAAGTAAAGCCTGTGGAAGAGAAAGCGGAATCTCAAGAATAAGTGAATGGGTATGGAAGGCGAATCAGCGAATGAGTAATATATATATATATATATATGGATTATATGGGGTTCGTGGGTGTGGATGCAGAAACTCATATCGATACAGTATTTTAGAAAGCTGTTTACGGACTGTTAAGCCGGTAAATATGTACTGATTGGATCCGATACAGTTTAGCTCCTCCCTTTCTTCTATTAGTATCAAGCATAGCAGCTTCAGGGAAATGAAACAAGTGTAATAATAAAGCTATAACTAGATAGGGTTTATCTCGCTATATAAGCTATAGGTTGTATTGTGTAGTAATAATTATAACTAGAGGGTTTATCATGCATGCGAATGCTAACTGTTTCATAGAATTACTTGATGTTGAATCGTTAAATCCAGTCAGTTGTCTATGCATAAATCATGAGAGAGCTTCTGAGATTGCCTTGTTATTTATTATTTAAATCTGAAATTAAGTATTTGTAGATGACACAGGTGAAGATATCAACAATTATACCCCAAGCTTCCTCTGAGTCTGAGCCGGGGTAGACACTCAGTTTCCAGTATTAATGTTCACCTTGGACTTGCACACAGTTACAAACCCGAGAGGTAGCTATATTCTAAATGATATAATTAGTTTTGATAGAATATAATATAATTAATTTTGATAGAAGTAATAATGTTTTTTATGCATAATAATATATTAGCATATTTATATAGTCCGTGGCTAGATCATGTTGATCTACATCAAATGGTTGAGAGATAACAATAAAATGAAAGATATTTTGGATTCTATTTATTCATCCTATTTTTAATTAAACTATTTCAACTCTGACTCAAACATGTCTAGCTACATGTTATCATTAAAATTCATGTTATTATCTATTTAATAACTATCAGTTATATATATATCTTGTATTCTTCTAGTTATCTGCTATGAACTGCATCAGTACTATTTTATCTATTCATTACTTATCAGTTATTTTTTATATTTTTTTATAATTGTTTATTTGGAATTTTAAATTATTGTCATAAAATTAATCTCAACAATACACTTGTCTCATCATCATCTGTAAATGAAAAAAAACATAAGTTATAATCCACCACAAATCTCAAATAAAATAAAAAAGTTTATAGACATAATTATAGATTAAAAACCTGAAAAACTACTCGTATTGCAAATGATATAATTAATTTTGACGAAACAAAAATGTTCCTTTTTGATAATAATATATTGAAAGGTTTTAAGTTTTATCATGGCACTGGTTCAAATTAAAGATTTTAAGTTCTCTCTTGTCTAAGAATAACTCTATATCTTTACATTAAAAATATGGTTGGTAAAACTGTATTAAGTTCTATCTTAACTAAGAGTCAAATAATGGAAATGTAAGTATGGTTGGTAAAATTGTATTAAGTTCTATCTTAACTAAAAGTCAAATAATAGAAAAGGATAATAGCGAGTCGTAGAATTAAAGTCATTATAATTATGAGAAGCAATAATGATATAACTGGATGATTTGATTGGAAAACTAAAAAAATTTAAACTTAAACTAACAATTTTAAGTAATAATCACACCATCTAATAATATTCAAGTAAGAATTAACGGAGGGTCTATGGATAACAGTAACTAGTATAATGGGAAGGGCAATAGTTATGCTAAACACAAAATCTGAAGGGTAATAATTATGATAAATTTTGCTATAACTTTAAATCAAAACATTGATTGGAAAATGAGTGGATGTTTTATTTTTTTAATAATTACATAATTTAATAATAAGAATCTAAGAATACAAAATTTAATAATGAGAAGGATAATAGTGAACACTATAATGATAATACTAAGTCATATTATCTTATTATGAAAAGAAAATAATAAATGATATAATGATAAAAGTGACAGATATAATGGTGAATAGTGTTTAATTACAGTATTAAATTATACTATCGAATTATGAGAAAAAATAATAAATAGTATAATGATAAAAAGTAACTCGTATAATAGGAAGGAAATTATAATCACAATGTTATAATTTCAAATTAAAGAATTGATTTTTAAAATGTTTAAATTTATATCACTTTTTTAGAATGAGAGAATCTAATAATGAGAAATTAAGAATCACACATTTTAATCTTATGAGAATGAAAATAATGAATGGTAAAATGGGAAGGATTTAACATTTATTTTAATAATAATGAGAAGAATAACGGATGATATAATGATAGGAGTAATGACAGTAGTTGAAGCAATGACAATCATAATAATTATGATCAACCACAATAATACAACTTTAATTAAAGAATTGATTGGCAAAAGATCAAAAAGTCTATCTTGATTAAGAATCACGCAATGTAATAGTGAAGAACTAAGAATCACACAATGCAAGAATGAGAAGTACAATAGTAAATGATATAATGACAATAGTGAGATAGAATATCTAGTAAGGGAAGGACACTAGCAAGTGATATAATGGGAAGGGTAATGCATTCTAATAATGAGAAGGGGAGTAGTGAACTAAAAATTGGACAATTTAATAATGAGGAAAATAATGAATGGCATAATGACAATAGTGAGTGGTAGAATGGGAAGGAAAATATTTATGTTTAAAGCCATAGTGTTATGACTTCAAATTAGAGATTTAGTAATATCCGGCTAAGAATTGGGAACTAATAATCACACAATTTAGTAATGAGAAGACCTATAGTGAATGATATATTGACAATTAGCTAATATTGGGAAGGAAATATAAGAGACAATATCAATTGACATAATGGGAAAGATAACACAATCTAAAAAGGAGAAGAACAATAATGAATGGTATAGCGACAATAGTGAATAATGACAACTTTCTAAGAATGGGACAATGTCATATGAGGAACTAAGAATTAAACAATATAATAATGAGAAGAACAATAGTGAATGGTATAAGGACAATAGTGAGTTACACTATTTAACAATTGAAAGGATAATAGTGAGTGGTATAAAGGATAACATTAAGTGGTATATTAGGAATGATATAATACGAAGGATACCACATTAATATAAGAATGAGTGAGCCAAAAAGGAATGGCATATTGATATTAGTGTTGTATAATAGTGACATAGTTATGATAAGCCACATTGCTATAAATTCAAATTAAAGAATTGACTAGAAAAGGTTTAAAGATATATCGTCACTAAGAATCACACTATAATCTAATAATGAGGAACTAAGAATTGCATAGTTGAATAATGAAAAGAAAAATAGTGACTGTTATATAATGGGAATAATGAGTAATGCATTATCTAAAGGAAAATTTAGTGATACTTATAAGGCACAATGGTTAGTGCTATCATGGGAAAGAAAACACAATCCAATAATGACAAGGACAACAATGAACTAAGAATCACATAATTCGATGAAGAGAAAAGCAATAGTGAGTGATATAATTAGAAAGACATAAGTTATGATCAACCATTATCGAATAACTTTAAATTTAAGAATTTATTACTATAGAGTTTAAAGTTATATGCTTACAAATAATTGCATGATCTGTTATTAAGGAACTAAGAGTCACACAACCTAATAATGATAGTAACAATAGAACATAGTATGATGACAATAATAAGTCACAATATAATAGTGAGTAATATAATGAGTAGGCTAAGTGTTTATGAAAAAAATTGTTACTGTATTTCAAATTCAAAACCCACTTAGTGATATTTTTGCTCTCAATGACATGATTTTTAATGAAGTCTAAATAATATATTTGTGAGTAGTTGATTTGACCTTGTTCCATGTGGAAATTTCTTTCCATGTATTTTTGAAAAAAAAATACAATAATATATTTATGAGTAGTTGATTTGACCTTGTTCCATGTGGAATTTCTTTCATATATTTTTGAAAAAAAAGAATACAATAAGTAGTATAAAGTATAATTTCCAATTAAAAAAATATGCTGAATACAGAATTTAAATATGAATTATACTAATAATAATAAATTAGTATTTCTTAAAACAATATGTTGAATACTAAATTTAAAATTTAAATAGGAATTAGATTAATAATTGAAAAATATTTCTTATTCTAACTTGTAATTAAAAAATATATTGGATAAAGAATTTAAATGGAAGTTAGACTAATAATAGGACACGTTTTACTCACTTTCACTTATTAAAATTATTTATAAATACAAATATTAAAATAATTAGGTTAAATTTTTTTATTTATAAATATGTATTCATTATTTAGACTCTTTAATTTTACTTCTATCATTTCATTTAGCTTCAAAGTTATTTATCAATCTAATTATCTTCAAAGTTTATCATTAATACTCCTAAATCTTTAAAAAATATTTTCAAAGTTTATCATTAACACTCCCAAATCTTTGAATTCTTCATAGACATGCTTTCCTCTTTAAAAGAAATGGAAAAAATAAAGAGAGGAACCAATACTCTAATGTAAACATTCTTCATAAGCAATGTTGTCATTGGAATGTTGTGACTTAAGTTTCCAACAATTAACACTTAACAAGAGGTCATTCATGTTTGTTTTCTCCTTGTTAGGTTGACATTACACAACAAACTAACTAATTCATTGTCGGATCTTCAATTTTATTTTGTAAAATCCACAACTCTTCCTTACTTAAAGATTCACCATTAGAAGGTTTTGAGTTGTTCAACAAATTGATAACTGCATCGTGATAGAGAGTAGCATTAGACTTTTTATCTCTAACGATTGACAAATCAATTTGGTCGTAAAATGACTTCCAGAACAAATCAATAATAGCATTCCTATCACCATCCTTAGATCCTGAACTAGAAAGCATCCTGTATCTAATGTTTCGTAATTGGGTAGCATCCTGTCTCTTCCAACAACCAAAACCATAAAGAGTAGAATAAAAACCAACTGTATTATTAGCAACTGAATGAACACCAATATTATTAGCAACTGAACGAACAACTAATTCAAGTTCCATTTTTTTTTCCATTCCATTAAGGTTGTTTGTTGTCCCATCAAGGCTGTTTGTTGTCCCACCAAGGTTGTTTTGTTGTTCCACCAGGACTGATTGAATCCCTAAGGAGATAAAGCCCTGGCGTGCTCCCTCCTGGCGGAATGCCAAAATCCATGGGGGCTCACTCGTCTCTGAGTGGCATTAGAGAGGGTTGAGAGAGGGTTGAGAGAGGGTGAAGAGAGGCATCAGAGAGGGTTCACTTTTATTTTTATAAATAATTTTTTAATAAATATGATATTTTTATTGTTTTGTTTTTAGTTTTGTTTTATTACGTGATTATTATCATGTTCATTCATAAAGGGGTTTTGAATTAGCAAAAAAATAAAGTTTATACATTGTAAGTTTCAAGGGGTTGTAGGGTATTATGGAGTTTGTAGGTGTATCGGGTCAGTGCAAGAAGATGAGGGACCTTTGAGATGCAATCCTAGTTTTCAAAAACAAGATCACATTACCAAAAAATACAACGCATTTCTACTACATAGCACTTGCTATGGTTCAACCCGAGCCTGACATGTCATGGGACATGTAGGATAGGAAGCCATATTGCGTACACGTTATATAACTACAAAATGTGCTCGTGATATGTAGTTATAAAATGCGTACATGATTTGTAAAACAAAACAAAAATTAAATACACAGGCCCGAAACCCGTGGCCCATTTTAACAATCAAGAACGTGAAAACGAAGGCCAACTGGAGCGTTTTGGAGCAAGTTAACTGCTTGGGATTGTTGGAGGAGCTGATTTAGGTTGAGGGGAGGAGATTTTATTGGTGAATTATCATCCAACAAGGTAATTCAATCACCCAAAGCATTCTTTTTTTTGTCAATTTTTAACCTTAAATTGTGTTTTTTAATAGAATAATCAATCCAACAACTCCCAAGCTAAGTTTGATGGATTCAAACTAAAATAGGATATAAGAATCAAAAACATCATGTCTAATAGATATTCAATGTTCCAAAAGGATAGAAATATATAAAACAAACACAAGTATAAACCCAATTTGCATAGAATTTGATGGACAATGCAAAGTTTGAATTGGGATACTAGTGAGAGTGCCCACCATAGTCAAACCTTCAATGCAATGATTGTGCTGGAATTAACACAAAGTGCAATAAAATTTAGCAATTATTTTCATAGATAGGTGAATGCCAACATTTTAAGATACACAGTGAATGAGGGATCCAAATGTAACAACCAATATAATCATCAAAATGGAAGAAAGAGGAAAGTGTGATCAAAATATGCAAGTTGGACCCTCATCTTGATCAGAATTCCATATTTAACAATCCTTTGACACAATAAAAGACACATATGACTATATAAAGGGATTGTAATTTATAGAAGAATATTAATATTCAACAATACGATGTGAATCCATTGACCTATTAATTCTGAATGTCCCAAACATACATAGAGTCATTTACAACAACTGGAGTAAATTTATAAGCTATAAAATCTTACAACAACATTTAATTCAAGAGATCTACTTGATCCTGAGAGTTGAATGAATGACAATTTATAAAGTCATAATCACCACAAAATGTTGAGGAAAGGTGACCACTCCATACATCATATGCCTGAAATGTGGATTGGTTTTTTACATAACGTCATCTTTCTGACATTTGACTACCCATATCCCTAGATCTCCCAAGGGATTATCCTATAAACATAAAAAAGAAAATTAGAAACATGTGAGACCCTAGGTCTCCCTGAGATCCCTTGATCTAGCAAAGACATAAATGACTTTACTCAAACAGTCTATGCCCCTACATCAATAGGTTTATCAACCATTTTTTAAAATAGCAAAAACAATGGGTAATATATGTCTACATGTCGAGTCTCTAAGCTCTTCTACAACCAATTGTAGTCCAGTCCACAAATTCTCCATTTTCCATGTAACTTTTGGTTGGTTTCCATGGTTATACAACAATGGAAATGGTGAACGCCCATGAACTACCTAGAGTGCATCGTGAGAGTGTTCCCAACCATGATCGAGTCAATTATATTTAGAGGATATGGTGGTAGCCTTGTATCACCCCTTTTCTTGCCTCACATGTCCTAATAGTCCCTTGCCCCTTTCTTTTACATATCCAAGGGACGTAAAGGCCAAAACATGTCAAAATAGCACTCCTAAATTCAAAGAATTTTAAACCCAAGTGTGCATGGAAAAGTCACCAATGAGGGTGAAGAAGTGCCTTAACTTCTAGAAAGAAGTTGAACGAAACTCACTATTTAGTTGTTAAATGTTTAATTTTAAGTTTTAAATGTATGTAATTGATTGCCATTAAATTGCTTGTAACTTGAGTTTTCCTTAATTTACATTTTCAATTTTGAAGAGATGTCATTATATACCATGTATACGTTTCTAATTATTTCCTTATTGATTTTTTTATTGCAGTTGTGGTTATGGACACCAATGCTGAAATATTGATTGAGCTTGCCCAATTGAGAGGTCTCAGTTCTGCTTTTAGTGGTGGTGATAAGATTCGACATTCACTTGCATCCACTTTGGATGCAATTGTTGAGACTATTACATTGTCAAACAACATACTATATGATATTACTTCATATAGAGAAAGAAAAAGACGTGAGTACGCTGATGGGCTTAGCTACAGTGCAATAAAAAAGTTGAAAATTACCAAAGAGCATATATTTTCATTGTTTAGGGACCCTCGCATGGGGGAAATCCCAAATGCAAATAGGCCACATATCTCTATCGAGTGGTGCACATATCAACCATTTTTTGATAACTGGATGGACGGATGGTATATGGTTTTTGATATGCCACCACACAACAACAGGGAAATCCCCTTGTATTTGCTTCGGAAGATGTATGTAGAGTTCATGTTGGGTAAACACGTAAACTATTTTGATATATTGGTGTTTTAGGGGATTGGTGGGGGGATGCCCCAAAACCGACCCAATTCCAGGCTTCAACACATTGATCGCCCTATCCCTGCACCTCGTAGGCAGTTGCTTGGGCCAGATGTCCCACCTGTACATCATGTTATTCCACAGACACGTGATGCATTTTTTAGTTTGGCACGGGCCGTTGTTCGCCATAGCACTATGGTTCAACATATGGGTGAGGAAGGGACATCTGTCCCTGGTGTGGTACATACACTAGGTCGTCATGGTGTAGGACCATCTTCTAGTGTAGTACCACCCACTAGTGCAGTACCTCCATCTACTGCATGGTCACACCTAGGTCGTCATGGTGTAGGACCATCTTCTAGTGTAGTACCACCCACTAGTGCAGTACCTCCATCTACTGCAGGACCATCTACTAGTGCAGCACCATCAGCACATTCCCATCCTACTTTTGAGCCTCACGAGTGCACATCGTGTGGTCATCCATGCTATGGTATTTCGTTAGATGTTTTCTTCAGTGGGTTTTTGAGTGATGTATGTATATGGTTAATTGTAATAAATTCTTCATTTATTTTCTCTTTGTACACATATGTATAGTTTGAGCTAATATATTAATTTTGTGAACTTGCAATTGATGCTTTATGCTGGCAGCGGCGCCCCAGAGTATCATGTTCCACACTCTACACAGGGGCATGACATTCCATCCACTAATCCCTTGGTTGGTGGAAAGATTCATATAGCACCCATTGCTGTATCTCACACCAAGGTAAACATTTTAAAATTTCAGTTTTTTAATACTTGTTAATTTGCTAATTTCCACATACTGTACATGTTAGTTCACTAATTTTATCTACGGTATAATATTTACAATTATTAAACTTGCAGATGCCAGATCCTTCACGGGGTAAAGCAGCGATGGAGGTAGGATCCATGGTTGTATCGACCGAGGAAATATCTGGGCAGATGCCAGATCCTTCATGAGGGAAAGTAGTGATGGAGGTAAACATTTTAAACATTTAAAAAATGTCATTTTTTAAATACATGTATGTTCGTTGAATCATGCATGTCTAACTACATGAACTCTTGTTGACTATAGGCACCAACCGAAACACCTGGACCATTTCTTGGAGTTGTATTTCCTCATAGCCCATATGTGAACAAGGGTCAAGTGTATATGAGACAGCCTACTCCTAGAAAGAGTGAAGTTGTCCACAAACATGGAGATACTGATACCATGGTAATTTGTATATCCTTCGATGATATTTCTTGGTTAAATTGAAATTCAGTGCATAAAATGTTTTGTTAATGTTTGATTTGCATGTTTAGTGCATCAGTAGCCATAGTTTACTATTGAAAACCTTGTGGGGATGGTTGATGCAGTAGTCAGTGCTGCATCTACAATGGCAACAAGTCACACAGAGATACAACTATTTCAACATTATCGTGACATAGTTCATTATTGTTGGCATATGTTTATTCATGCATGTCTAACTATTTCAACATTTGGTGATTGTAGCCACTAGCAGCAAGAGTTATTGATGCAACAGTCAATGTGGTATCTGCAATAACAACAAGCCACGCAGAGGTACAACTATTTGAACATGATATATACATAGTGTGTTATTTTTGTCTATTGTTTATTCATGCACATTTCTAACTATTTCAAGATTTGGTGATTGTAGCCACCACCACCACCACCAGTTCCTGCCCCCTTTGGTTCAACCATGGATGCGACCATCCTTCATGTTCAACCAATAGCTCCATCTGCTACACAAGAAACACAATCCCCTTTGTCACAGGATCTCACTGAGGTGAGATGTCCATTAATGAACAATTGTTTCATACAATGTCCATTAACATTTTCATAATTTTTGAGTTAATTTAGATATGGTATTTTATTGAGCTAATGTATTAGTACATAGTTAGTTGAATTTAACAATTGATATTTAATTTACAGGATCCAGAGATGCACACTGGTCCTATAGTTGTGCCTATAGGATGACCCTCAAGAAAGAACAAGAGGAAGCTTGAGTTTTGATGTGTCTTATGGGATATGTACATTTTGATACATGTACATGTGGCTTGGACAGTTTTGGATACATGTACTTTTGGAGACATGTACATTGACATTTCACTTACATGTACATGTGGCTTGGATAGTTTTGGATACATGTACATGTGGCTTGGATAGTCTTGGATAGTTGTGGAGACACATGTACTTCTAGTTACTTTTGGACATATATGTACTTTTCGATACTTTTGGATATATATATGTACTTTTGGAGACATGTACATTGACATTTTAGTTATAAATGAATGATACATTTCACTTTGAATTTGTTCTTTGGTTTCCACATGTTCTTGTGTCAATCTATTGTATTGATTTGTGAGGATTATCTATTACTTATGAATGCACTATGTCAAAAGAAAAAACTATTATATTTAAAGGTTTCAATGATCTCAATACATGCACACTAAAGTCAAAGTTCTTGCTCGTGTAATTTAATAAATATAAGTGCAATATAATGTATTTCAAAGTTTCAATGAACTCACTACTTGCACACCAATTGGATATATCTAATTAAAAATTGTGGGTTTGGATTCATTAAATTACAAATTAAGTCAATGCTCAAGTGTAATTTAATAAAACTAAGTGCAATACATGCTTCACATTTCATCAACAACCAACAACACTATTCAACAAACCTCATGCACCCAATGACTAATCACTCAGCATTAAAGGAACTACAATAGAATCCAAAGACTGAGAACCAACTTTTTGAATCAACATGATTTGAAGCATAAGTCCACCGAATTTGAAAAAGTTCAGTTCGACATTAGATTGATTCTGAATTGAGTTGTGAAAGTAAGATAAGATTAAGGTTAGGATTAGGGTTTCCTTGGTAGGGTTATGGTACTGGGCCATGCATGTTAAACAATAAACCCTAGTCAGGGATAGGGTTTTCCAATTTTGGCCTTTGTTGGCATGAAATTCATTGTCCAGCTTTGGATCTCATTGGCGTGACTGCATTTTCCCTACTGAGCGAAACCCTAGCTTCAGAAACCATCGTAGACAGAGGTCACCGGGAAATGGACAGGAGGGAGAGGCCCCCCCTAGCTAAAATCCCACATCGCAAATCCAACGGAATCAACGGTTCATCGATCGGAGGCCCGAGCATCGATCTATGGCGAGTTGCAGGTCACCTCCAGATACCGTTCAAGGACACCTGGTGGACTTGGGCCCGGTGCACCAAAAACCTCACGAAGCAGCAATTTTGAATTTTGTCAACTCCTGCTAGCGTGTTTGGGCATGGGAAATATGGCAACGCCAACCGCATCCCCACCATCCATGGCTTTCCATATTTTTCCCTAATTGACGTGACTGCATTGTCCCCTACTAAGTGAAACCCTAGCTTCAGAAACCACCGTAGACGGAGGTCATTGGGAAATGGACAGGAAGGAGAGGCCCCCCTCTAGCTAAAATCCCATGTCACAAATCCAACGGAATCAACTGTTCGTTGATCGGAGGCCTGAGCATCGATCTATGGCGAGTTGCAGGTCACCTCCAGATACCGTTCAGGGACACCTGCTGGACTTGGATTCGGTGCGCAAAAAACCTCACGGAGCGGCAATTTTGAATTCCGTCAACTCCTGCTAGCATGTTTGGGCATGGGAAATATGGCAATGCTAACCACATCCCCACCATCCGTGGCTTTCCAGCTTTGGCCCTCGTTGGTGTGACTGCATTTTCCCCTACTAAGAAAAACCCTAGCTTTAGAAACCACCATAGACGGATGTCATCGGGCAATGGAGAAGAGGGAGAAGCCCCCCTCTAGCTAAAATCCCACGTCATGAATCCAACGGAATCGACGGTTCGTCGATCAGAGGCCTGAGCATCGATCTATGGCGAGTTGCAGGTCACCTCCAGATACCATTCAGGGACACTTGGTGGACTTGGGCCCGGTGCGCAAAAAACCTCACGGAGCGGCAATTTTGAATTTTGTTAACTCTTGCTAGTGTGTTTGGCCACAAGAAATATGGCAACACCAACCGCATCCCCACCATTCGTGGCTTTCCATCTTTGGCCCTCATTGGCGTCACTGCATTGTTCCCTACTAAGTGAAACCCTAGCTTCAGAAACCACCGTAGACGGAGGTCATTGGGAAATGGACAGGAGGGAGAGGCCCCCCCCTAGCTAAAATATCACAATTTCAAGTACACCAATGACCCAACATGTCAGCCTCCCAAAATTTTCTATTATGCATATGAAACATTAACCTTTCGAAAGCATGAGAGGTTCCAAATTTTGTTTGTTTATTAAGTTTATGACTTAATATTTTCACATGCATGATGTTTACCTACTTCACATGCATAATGTTAGCGTGTGTTACTTTTGAATACTTCATATGCATAATGTTGAAGCATGTTACTTTTGAGTTGTTTGTGTCAATATTAGTAGGTTATTTTCTTCCACTTTCAATGTTCAAAAAAACATAATCAACTAAAAACAAAGTTAAATAAATCTCTTATTATCTTTTATTATCTTTTAAGTAGAAATTAAACTTCTCAATAATAAAAAAATGAGATGAAATTCCTACAGAGGTACATGTATGTATTCTAATGTTATGTATATCCTGTGAATGAGATCTTGAAATGTTCATATGATTGATATATATGGTTTATTGATCATATGTAAAATTTGGCATGTTCATTAACTTGACATACAAGAGAACTTTTGGCATATTTATAAACAACATTATGGAAAATTTTGCATATCAAGAACACAAAATTGACATATTCATAAGAAACATACATGGGGAAGTTTAAATTATGATACATACCTCATCATGCTAGATCCCACCTATTATCATACAACCAAGCCCTCCATATCATCTCTTATAATGATTGTCTCCATTAGTCTCTTGTGCTCTGTATCCGGTAAGAAGTAGCGTACCTTCAATGAATTTTGGCTAGGCATTGTTCGTACCTGGAGGTTTGTACCAATGATTAAGTTGGTAAAGTGATACACACTTGCACCTAGTTTGTAATCTCTGTAAACATATCCACCCTTCTTTCTTGCATTGTTTTCATGTGTAAGGTATTCACCTTTAACAACCATAGATGCAGTGGGGAAGGGGTTGTTTTCATCATCAGTCGTGGACATAATGAGGGTTTGCTTTCCCTCTATACAACGTGCCAACCAGTAATCACCACCCCATTCACTATCTTTCGAGGCAACCACTGCGTATATGTGTCCTGCATAGTATGATTATAGGTATATGATCAAATATTTTCCATGTGATACAAGGTCATTAATGTGAGTTTCAAGACTACGTAAATTTAACAAAAAAATGTTGAGGAAATGCATCATGCCAGGTTGTACAAGGTTTGATACATGATCAAAATCTATAGAAATAGACGATTGGTCTTCTTCCAATGGAGTTAACTCAACAATTGCACGCTGATCAAGTGGAAGTGATATGCGATCCCATCCATCAACCCAATCCAATGATTCACACACATCCCAGTCACCATCACAGCAAGGTGGGCAAAAACAAGCGAGTTTTCTGGTCCAAATTTCAAATACTGGGTTATCAGAACTTCAAACCGAATGAAAGCCACGAGTGCCAAGAACAGTCTTGCATTCCCATGCATGTGAATGATCTATGTCTACAACCTCCCAAAAAAATATCTCCACATGTATCTTTCTTGTGGATTCTACTCGCATAGCCGATTCCTCTCCCATTACTGATGTGCACCACCTGACTATAGATTGAGCATTTCAAATAGTAGATATTGTAGATAATTTCAATTCCTCTCTTCGTAGGGCTATTTTGACACATGCTCCGGCTCCATCATTCTCTCCTTTACCATGCCCAGTCTCAAAATAGTTCCACATATGTGGAACTTTGTAGTTTTTATGCAATGAACACAACCATTGAAATATGAGTGCATTTTTGAACTGACCAGCACATCCATCAGACCAAATCTAGTGTCGATCCATCTGTATGTTCCTGCCCTTCAAATGATCATAGAACATGATGAAGCAATGACGTACATAGTGGAAGTCATGGCACCTATCATCACTTATGTAGAAGTGATGTTCCTTTAGAGTTTCTCTTTGCTCTTCACTACTATTTGGGTCATGCCTATATGTGATATGCACCATCAAGGAAACCTGCTTCGAGTGATAATACTGACTTTGGATCTCATTTTGAGGTTGCAGAGTGTAGTTCTCGGCAAAATCAACAACTAAAAGTATAGTACCACAAGGAAATGTATCTCTGCATATTCTAAACTTCTCATCCTGCCATCGTGCCAAGTTGACATGATGAACATATTGATGCGTCTTTTCAATAAATTCCTTGACAAAGATACTAACTTGTACTTGTTGACACAAAATGATCTAAATATCAGGTTTTTTTGTAAGTAAGGAATGAAATGCAACTGTTCAAACATAAATTTATAGATAAATGCATGTACCTGAGATGTCACCAATTGTATTTTTTTGCTTTCTTTCCCTGGGACTATTTCAATATAGCTGATATATTTGAAACTTTTCATGTCTGTAACCATATTCCCAAATTCATTGTCTCCAGTCTCATGCATACATTGGCTCAATAATGCCATTCCAGC